>PVKA01034751.1:0-23153 GCA_004027165.1 Ctenomys sociabilis | reverse complement strand
TTTTTTTTTTTTTTTTGGAGGAACCAGGGATTGAACTCAGACCCAAAGCGCTTGCCAGGGAAGCGCTTATTCTACTGAGCCGTCTCCCTACCCCCTCATAGCATGCATTACTGGGAACTGAATCTCGGTCCTTGCATTTGCCAGGCAGGTACTTAGGCCACTGAGCTATCTCCTCCTCAGCCTTGTTTCTCTATCTTCTAAACTGTTCCATTGATCCTCAGTTCTGTTTTTGTTAATACTATGGTTTTGTTTGTTTTTAAATTTTGTTTTGTTTTCATACCAGGGATCAAACTCAGGATCTTGTGCTTGCCAGTCAGGTGCTTATGCTGCTGAGCTATCTGCCTAGCCCATGTGGTTTTTATCACAGTAGCTTTGCAGTTTAATTTCAAGTCAGGATTTGTGATGCCCCTACCTTGCCATGGTAGCCCAGGCCTTTGCCATTCTATCTAGGTCTCTTCTGGCTCCAAATGAATTTTAAAATGGTTTTCTCTAATTCTGTGAGATATGTTATTGGTGTTTTGATATAGATTACATTAAATCTGTATAATAATTTGGGAAGAATAGCCATCTTCACTATATTATTTCTTCCTACCTAAGAACAGTGAATGTTTCCATTTTTTGTTATCCTCTTTTTTTGGCTGAACCAGGGATTGAACTCAAGCACTTGCCAGATAAGTGCTTACTCTACTGAGCTATCTCCCCAGCCCCTTCACTTCCTTTATTAGATTGATTCTTAGGTATTCTATTTCTTTGGATGCTAATGTGAAAAGGTGTTGCTTTTTCTTTTCGGTCTTTTTGAGCTCAAGGTTGACCTTGAGCTCACTTTGTAGCCCAGGCCAGGCTTGAACTTGCAATGATCCTCCTGCCTCAGCCTCCCAAGCACTGGGATTAGAGGTACGTACCACCATGCCTAGCTAGAATGTTTATATCTTCCTGATTGAGTTTTGGTAATTCATATATACCTAGAAATCTTGATTTCTTCTGTACTTTCCAACCATTTATAATATAAGTTCTCAAAGTCAGTATAGATGATCTTCTGAGGGCCGGGGAGATAGCTCAGTGGAATAAGTGCTTTCCTGACAAGCACAAGGGCCTGAGTTCAATCTCCGGTTCCGGAGGAGAAAAAAAAGTGTAAGGGCCGGCTGTATAGCTCAGTGGACTAAGCACTTGCTTAGCTAAGCTCAGGGCTGAGGGTTCGATTCCTGGTTCCACATGCCACGCCGGCCCGCCTTCGGGTGTGCTGAGCCAGCGATGCAATCCAGGTGTGGTGGCGCGCACCTGTAATCCCAGCACGTGGGAGGCAAAAACCAGGAAGATCACTATGAATGTGGGCTGCATAGTGAGACCCTGCACCAAAAAAAACCACTAAAACAAAAAAAAAAGTTTAGATGATCTTCTGAATTTCTGTCAGATCTGATATGATTTCACCGTTTTTGTTCCCCATTGCATGTACTGAGGAGGTGTTGGTGATATAGTGGTAGCTGCCTTCCAATTAAATGGATTTTTTTTTTTTTTTTTTTTTTTTGCGGAACCAGGGATTGAACTCAGGCCCTTGAGCTTGCCAGGGAAGCGCTTATTCCACTGAGCCATCTCCCTGGCAACTGCATGGATTTGAGTGTTTTCTTCCTATTTTGATAAGGTTGGCTAAGGATCTGTCCCATTTTATTTAATCTTTCAAAAAAACAACTCTCTGATTCCTTGATTCTTTATATTATTTGCTTATCCTCCATTGCATTAACTTCTCCTCTGATCTTTATAATTTCCTTTCTAGTATGAGCTTTGGGATTCACTTGACCTTCTTTTTCTATGAGTCTGAGATTAAATGTTACATTGTTTATTTGAGCTCACTCTTTTTCTAATAGGAGAATTCACTGCTACAGATTTCCCTCTCAGGGCTGAGGGAAAAATAGGAACTGAGATGAAATCTCAGTTCTGGTATATTTATTGTATTAGCATAATGATTCAATTGTAGAAACTATCTAATTTCTTCAGTTTCAACAGTGCCCCATTAGTTGTTCAGGAGGATGTTATTTAACTTCTATGTGTTTATGTAGTTTTTGTGGTTTCTTTTGCCATGGAGTTCCAGTTTTATTGTACTATTATCTGACACTTTGCATGGGTAATTTCCATTCCTTTGCATTTATTTAAGCATCTCCCCCCCACCCCCCCACCCCTGTCTCTTTCTGGCAGAGCCAAGAATTAAAGTCAGGCCCTTGTACTTGCCAGCAAGTGCTTATTCTACTGAGCTATCTCCCTGCCCCCCCCTCCTCTTTTTTATTTAAGCATGTTCTATGACCTAATGTGTGGTCTAACTAGGAGAATATCCCATGTACACCTGAGAAGAATGTGTGTTTTGATGTTGCGGGGTGCAATACTCTGTAGACATCTACTAAGACCATTGTTCAAAAGTTTGGTTCTGCTCTGATATGTCCTTGTTGATTTTTTTGTCTATTTGTAACAATAGGATGTTGGGGTAACCTAATTACTATTGCATTGGGGCTTATCTGATTTTTCATGTTCGGTAATTTTGTTTTGTATAGTTGGGCACACTGATATTTGGTGTGCATGTATTTAGGATTGTTATCTCTTCCTCTTGGATTATTCCCTCTAACAAGGATTTAGGATTGTCTCTTCCTCCTGGATTGTTCCCTTAACAAGTATGTTGTAAACTTCTTTGTCTCCTTAATTAGTCCTGGCTTGAAACCCACGTTGCCTCTACATAGAGTAGCTGCCCCGATTCCAGGTTCCTCTCAAATGGAATATTGTTTTCCATCCTTTGACTTTCAGACTATGAATTTCTTTTTCTTTTTTTTTTTTCCTTTTTCTTTTCTTTCTTTTTTTTTTTAAGACAGGGCTTCACTATACAGCTACAGCTTGTTTTGACTTGCAGCAACCCTCCTGGCTCAGCCTCCTGAGTGCTGGGGTTATTGTGCACTACCATGCCTAGTGCTGAATGAGATGTTTCTTATATGGAGAATATTGTTGTATCTTGCTTCTTGATCTCTTTCTTTTGATTTGTGAATTGAGACCATTTGTATTGATGGTGTTACCTGATATGTATTGACTTATTCTTGCCATGTTATTTTCCAAATGCCAATTTTTGATTTTTGTTCCTACTTCTATTTAATTACTTGCCTTTCCTGATGGATTCATTCTACTGGGGTTCAAGGAGTTATAGTCATCATTACCTCTTTTTAGAATGTATTTCAGGACATTTTCTTTTCTTTCTTCTTTTTTTTTTTTTTTTTTTTTTTTTTTTTTTTTTTTTTTTTTTTTTTTTGTTTTGTGGAACCAGGGATTGAACTCAGACCCTTGCACTTGCCAGATAAGTGCTTGTTCTACTGAGCTTCTCCCCAGCCCAGCCCTTCAGGACATTTTCAAGTGTTGGTTTGGTTGTCATAAATTTCTTCAGGTATTCTTTGTCCTGGAAGATTTTTCTTTCTCCATCAGTTTTGAAAGATAGTTTTGTGGGGTGCATCAATTGGGGTTGGATGTTGTTTTCTTTCAGAGATTAAAATAATTCACTAGACGTTCTTGACTTGAGGAATTTTTTTTTTTTTTTTTTTTTTTTTGAGAAGTGTGCTTTGATTCTAATGGGCTGACTTAATAGATGATCTGCTTATTTTCTCTATCGGCATCAAACATTCTGTTCTCATTTGAATTTCTGGAATCTTGACTATGCTAACCTTGGCATAGATTTTGTTTGATCATGGCTACTTGATATGTGTCACTTAGTGTCAGATTCTTTTTTCCTTGCTTGGAAATTTTTCTGCCATTACTTTTGTGCACCATTGTGTTTTGTTTTGTTTAATGTCATTGGCACTATCCCCTGCTTTTTCATTGATTGATCAATCTTATTTTATGTTTTTCATCATCTAGCAGCTTTTGGATGGATTTCTTGTGTTCTCTTGCTATTTTTAAGAAATCTCTCTTTTCGAGACTGCTTTGTACTCACATTAGTTCATTCTGCTGCATATATTTTCAGTGGAATTTTTACTCTGGACATCTGTGTGAATCTGTTTCATGCTTTCTATTTCTTTCCTATATTGGATATTCGTGGTTTCCTTCCTTTTCCTAAGCTCCCCTATTGTGTTATCTATCACTAGGCATATCTTCCATTAGAGTCACCATCTCTGTAGCTGATTCTTTCTGATTTGATTTTTTTTTCTAGAGCATCATTAATCTGTTCTGTTACCTCCACTTCTAATCCCCCTGCCCCCCCAACTATACACAAAGGGGACAGGATACACTCAAGCAGAGGAAAGTTTCCTGGGAAATACTTCTTAGTTGGGGGTAGATCAGGAAATATAGACAAAAAATGTTTTATTGAATCTCATGAGAAAGTCTCACCCACTTCTTTTTTTTTTTCCTTTTGGTGGAACAAAGGATTGAACTCAGGCTCTTACGCTTACCAGAGCTTATTCCACTGAGCCATCTCCCCAGCCCCACCACCCCCTTTTGAATGCTACCCATCACAAATAGAGTCTGAATGCAACAGTATTAGCTGTTCCTTGAACTCACCTCACCTGCCAAGTTTGCTTTGTTTGTCGGTATGAGAGATCGAACTGGGGACCTTGCGCTTGCCAGGCAGGCACTTATGCCACCAAACTACCTCCATGGCCCTGTTTGTTTTGTTTTTCTCTGTGTTTTTAGGAATTGGACCTAAGACCTTGTTCATGCCAGGCGGCCCCTCTACCATTTTACACCCTAGCCTCCCATTCATGTTTTTAAGTCACACATAACAATCCCCTAGAGCTGGCACCAAAACCAAGCAAGTAAGCACAAGACAAACACCCACATGCTCTGCAGAGTAACTCACTCTTTCTCAGATTTTTCATATCCTCTCCACATACACTTCTTCCTGACTTCATGATGTATTTCATTCTCTCCTTAGAAATGCATGGAAATATCTATTCTTTTTAACCAAAACTACTCAAAATTAATTTCCTAAGAAGTTCATCATTACGATTCCCCTAAAGAAGCTAGAAGTAGCCTTGGAGTTTCAAATGCCCAGTTTGATGTCACAGTGTATGATGTCCCCCTGAAGGTTCCAAAGCACGTCAACATTTTGTCACTCAGCTCTCCCAAGAGTGGCTCTGAGGTGGGGCGAGAATCAAAGAGGATACTGAGGGCAACAGGAAAAGGAAGAGACCCATGTGACACCATAGTGTCCTATCCCAGAAATTAAAGGGAAGAAATTAACTGTGAGTTTGACAAATTCTACCTTTTTTTTTTTTTTTTGCAGAACCTGGGATTGATTGAACTCATGCCCTTGCACTTGCCAGTGAGTGGATTATTCTACTGAGCTATCTCCCTGCCTGCCCTCCTTTTTTAATGGAGACTGAACCCAGGGAGTGCTGATCTATTTGCCCAGGCTATCTACAGCACCAGTCTATGTTTCTTACATATTATAAACATTACCTATGAACTATTATTTACTTATATAAGCTATCATTTAACATATGTCCATTATATCTGTATGTATGTATTGCACACACAGCAAGGGCCAGGAGGGAGGTTGAAAGTCCCCTTGAGCCCTTGAGCTTAAGAATTTATGGCTAGAATGTGCCTTTGTCCCTCCCTGGCAGAGAAGACAGTGTGGAGAACTCGGAGCAATAATCAGCTTGCATTTGCTCCTGGCAGCAAGCCTTTGGCACCCAGGGGACCCACGGGCTCAGACATGCCGCTCTGGTGACGCGTTTCTGGGACTACCAGGAGACGCTGTGCAAAGCCAGAGACCCCGCAAGGGGCCAGAGCCTACCTTCTGAACTAAGAAACTTTAATCTCTGTAAAGCCTGTGTTCTTTGGGCCGCAATTTTTTCGGTGTCATTTAGGCTTAGAACACAAAATGTTCTTCCCGAATAGAGGGTGAGGCTATATGAACATGGGAAAGAGCCAGGCAAACAGAACAGGCTACACCTCGCTAAATCCCTCGGAGAGATCTGCAATGAGTGGGCTATTTCCACTCATAAAATAGTCGATAGAGCCAAGACACAGGGTGAAAGCCTCTGCTCTGTGGAAGCCGGGAGCGTTGGGGAGCACCCGCGCAGGGGTGAGGGCCAGTGGCCAAGAGGGACAGGGGACAGGTGTCCCCTGAGTGCGCCTGTCCAGCAGGAGCATCAAAAGAGGAACCATCGGCCTGGAGGCCTGGACAGGCTCTCAGCAGCCTTTGGCTCCTTTCCACACAAGGCGTTTGTTTGTCTGGGACCCTCAAAGCAAGAGGGGTGCCTTCTGCCCTGGGGAAGCATCTCCAATCCATTCACAGCTGCTAGCAGGCTGGAAGCGGATAGGAAATCTGACCAGCTGAGCAGTCACTTTGAGGAGGACCCCATGCAGTAGAAAAGCCATTGTTGGATTCCTATCATCTTGTTTTTTAAAATTTGAATCATTTCTAATGTTTTATCCTTTTTTTTTTTTAATACTCTAAAAAACTTTTTGCAGGGCATGGTGGTGCATGCATGTAATCCCAGCACTTAGGAGGCTGAGGCAGGAGGATCTCTGAGAGTTCAAGACCAGCCTGGGGACCAGGGAGATGGCTCAGTAGAATAACACTTCCCTGGCAAGAGCAAGGGCCTGAGTTCAATTCCTGCTTTTGCCAAAAAAAAGAGAGGAGAGCTTTACATCAGGGTCTTGCCCATCCTACAGTGTTAGTATCCTATCTTGAACTGCTGAAAAGTTTAAACTCAACCCAAAAGATTTGTGGGTTTTTTTTTTTTTTTTTTTTTTTTTTTTTTTTTTTTTTTTTTTTTTTTTTTTTTTTTTTTTTTTTTTTTTTTGTCATTTTGAGACAGGGTCTCACTATGCAGTTCAGGCTGGCCCTAAACTCACTTTGTAGCATAGGCTGGTCTCAAACTCACAACAATCCTCCTGCCTCAGCCTCCCAAGTGCTGGGATCCAAAAGATTTGTGTCAATGAAAATTATAAACTGAAGTGAATATGAGAAGTAGTCCTCTTGAATTAGGGAATCCAGCACTTCTTTTTTTTTTTTTTAATTTGATACAGGGTCTCACTACACAATTCAGACTCTTAGTGACCCTCCTATCTCAGCCTGCCCAGCACTGTGAGTATAGGTGTGCCCCACCACGCCTGGTTTCAGTGGCAGGGCGTGCCTAGGATTCTAGGGTCAGCAAGGCTTGAGTTACTGGAGATCAAGCCTGGATTCGTGAGCTTTGCCAGGCAGGCACTTAGCCCTTGAGCTATCTCCCCAGCCCAGGGTCCAGCCCTTCTGAGTTGTTCAGACAGCGTTCTCCCCGAGATGCCCACTGTGGTCACCTATTTGATTGGTTGGCTTTTTGAGATGGGGCCTTCCTCTGTATTTCAGTATGGTCTTTATATACCCAGATTTTACTGGTACATTTTTCTTTTTATGAATACAACAGGCATTTATTTAAGTTATGGTATCTGCAGACCAGATAATTTCTGAACTGTATGTTTCAGGGTTAACCAAGTTCATAAAAATATTTTGAAGAAATTGTCGACCATAGCTCAGCTTAATATTATGGCCTCACGATGTATACTTCATTCTTATACTTTTCTGCTGGATGGTTAAGACCTAGGTAGATCAAGACTTATATACCAACACATGAACTTTATATTTCCTATGTGGTCAGTGAAGTCCTCTCAGGGTTTATCTTGTAGTCCTGTACATTATTCCATAGTTCCTTTGTCTGATATAATTCAGGTATAAAAAAATAAGATAAGTAAGCAGCTACACTCTTAATTCACTGATAAGAGATATCTGCTAAAATAATATCTGTAAATATAATATCATGTATGCACCTTGTACAATACCAAAACGCTATGAAAACAGTTTGCAATGTATTAATTTATCGAATCTGTATGGTTAAGGTGTCTTGAAACTGTCTGATTGACATTTGTATTTCAATAAAATAAAAATAAAAAATAAAAGATTTAAAAAAATATATATATATATATATATTTTTTTTTTTGAAGACAGTTGCATCCACAGACTTCCACTATATGATTACTTCTTTGCCCCTTCTCTTTCCCAAATAACCTTTTTGAGATACAGCTCAAGGTAGAATTTATCCTCCTCATATTTTGTCCACTGCACTTTAGGCAAGATCTGGTGCTTTCATGCTCAGGACCAGGGCTCTCAACACAAAACATCCTGTCATTACAGAGGTTTTCTGGAAGCCTTCTTATGGCTTCTTCTATGTCTTCATCTTCATCTATTGTATCATCTCGCATTAAGCCCAGCTTACTGAATCCTGCAGCATTGTAATACCCCTTCTGAACACCTTCCAGCCACCGGTTTTATGCAGCAACAGCCAGGCGGCCCACCGTCTTGACCAGAGAGCCTGGTACATTTTAGATATGCATAATGGTCACATTTATTGGAGAATTAGTACCTGTACAGGATATGACTTGATTTTTTCCCAATTTCCTTATCTTCCTTTCAAACACCCCTCCCTTCCCCATTTACAAAAGCTTTGTTTCTGGTTTTTCTTTCTTTTCTCACTTTTTTAAACTTCTCCTTTCTTTCCTCTCCCCTACCTCCTTATTCCCCTTCCCAATTGAACATTTTTCTTCCTGTTTCACAATACCTAATATACATTTTGGCTTTATTTACATTTTCACTTTCTTTTTTTTTTTTTTTCTTTTGGTCATTTTGAGACAGGGTCTCACTATGCAGTTCAGGCTGGCTTTAAGCTCACTTTGTAGCTCAGGCTGGTCTCAAACTCACAACAATCCTCCTGCCTCAGCCTCCATTTTCACTTTCTAACACCAAGGAAACTCAGGGTGGTCGAGGACTCACTGTGTTTCCCACACTGGCTTCAGCCTTGCAGCAATCCTCCTGCCTCAGCCTCCTGATGACAGGCATGTGCCACCATGGCCAGCGAGGATCCATGTTTAATTAACAAGCACAAATTGCTGAACTCCAGTCACATCACTTTTAAGTTACTACCAAAATGTTAACTAAGAAACCACAGAAAACAGCATACTTCATGATGTGCTAGAAGAAAGATTTGCATGAGAAAGCACCAAAGAAGTAATTTTTAATTTGACTTCAGACTCAAAGCGCATGTTAGATCTCACGGACTCTTCCGGGTATAAATTGCTCCTTACTCCATTGGCTGCCTGTGAGGGTGTTAAGGTTTGTGTATAGGTGTCCCCCAAAGCTTCATGCAGTCTTGGGACAGCTTCTGGAGTTTGTGATTCAGTGCTTTGGGTGTGGATGCTACACCCGCCCTGGGGAGGGTAATTTGATGACAACGTAAGGTGGAAAGAGAGGCCTGCTGCTTGAGCTGCTACTCTTCTGTCTGAGCTCTTGCTCTTTGCTACCACCATGAAAGGGTGCTTTCTGCTCTGTTCTGCTCTGCCTTGGAGCCAGCTGAATATGGACTGAAACCTCCAGTAACTGTGAGCTAAACAAACCTTTCCTTCCTTTAATTTAGGTGCTGAGTATTTGTCCCAGCAATGAGAGAAGAGTAACTAAGACAGAGGATTTCATCAAAAAGACTCAATTACCCTTGACAAACTGGTCATTCGCCTCCTTCCCCAGGCCATGCTGACCTCTGTGCTTACTGACAGGCTCTCCAGGCAGGCCCTGCAGCCACACGCCAGCCCCGTATCACCTGGCTGCTGTGGGCCGGGCTGCTGCCTCTGGCAGCTGCTGCCTCCTGCCTCTGCTGTGGAATTCAGGGAGAGTTCTATCCTGGCCCTGTCTTTAGACACAGTCACTGTGGCTTCCTGTGGGTGGCAAGCTCCAGGTCACCTCCACTTCTTCCACAGGGCCAACCTCCATGCACATGTTAACAAGGCTGAGCATCAAGAAGCTGAATTGTCACTCTCGTTGGCTCTGCAGGGTAGCCCCCACAGGTGACACAGAGGCCTGCGGCACTCTGCACTGTGAACTTGCCATTTCGGGAATTGAGGTCTCTCCTGACCACCAACAGGTGAGTGGCAAAATCATAGTCACTGAGGCCACGGTGCCCCTCAGCCCTCTGCCAGGCTAGTCCTAGGGTAAAGACATCGTGCATCCGTGTCTCTGAAAAATTGAGAATGAATTTGAGGACTAAGGAGCCAGACAGGAGGAGGGTTTATCGAGAGAGAGAGAGAGAGAGAGAGAGGTGCTGGAAAGATGGTGAAGGTCTCAGCTCTATGATGTCACTTGGGAAGAAATGAGAAAGTAAGAAAATGGAGAGAAGAAAGCTCAAAAAATATTGAACAAATTGGAGAAGTTGGAGAAGAATTCATTATTGAGTATGCTTCTAAGCTTGGAGATGATATTTGGATTGTAGACGAGCAGGTGATGATAGCAGCCCTGGACTATGGTAGGGGTGACTTGGCAGCATTCTGTCTCCAGGAGTTGAGAAGACAGTTCCCTGGCAGCCACAGAGTCAAGCAATTAACAGGCATGAGATTGGAAGCCACGGAAAGGCACGATGATGCTATACAGCTGTGTGATCAAATTTTCCAGAAGATCTAACACTGCTGTAAGAAAGCATAGAATTGCCATTCATAAAGCCAGCGGAAGAATGTGGAGGCCATTTGGGAGCTGAATGAGCATCTGGAGCAGTTTGTCAGTGACCAGGAAGTCTGGCATAACCTCGAAGAACTCTGTATCAAGGAACATGAGTAAGTTAGACACACGGGAAACTGCAGGGTGCAGTTAGTTCAGTAGGAAATGAAAGGCTGGGGATATGGCTCAGTGAATCAGTGCTTCCCTGGCAAGCACAAGGGCCTGAGTTCAATCCCCAGTTCCACCCAAAAAGTAGGAAATGAAAGGACAGTGGTTTGCAGAGTATCAAGGAGTCAGGGCCGGGGAGAAGGCTCTGTAGAATAAGCGCTTCCCTGGCAAGCACAAGGGCCTGAGTTCAGTCCTGGTTCTGCTCCCCCCAAAGAAGGTGTGAGTCACCTGTCATTTTAAGTGAGAAGCAAAATAAAGCAGCAAGTGAAAAGAAAGAGAGAAAGAGAGAGAGAGAGAACTCCCAGCAATCAGGAGGAGACCCAAAGTGGGTTGCCAAGGAGGAGCTCGGTCTAGGAGTTTTCATACCCAAAAACGACTGGGACTCAGATCACACCAAGTCAAACTAAGGCCAAGCTTAAGACCAAAACAAGCTTATTTAGACTACAGATGGGGCTTGGAGGAGTCGACCTGTTGCAAGCCTGTGTCTGCAGGTGCCTCTTAGCCTCTGTCCTATCCAAGTAGTTCATCCAAAGCACAAGGTATAAAAGAACGAACCTTTCCCAGGTAGGCAGAGCAGAGGTCACCATGGTGGCCCTCCTTTGCCTTGCCTTTACCTCGATTGCACATCCCCGCACTTAACTGTCCACCTGGACTCAGGCTCCTGCTTCTCTGACCACAGCCAGGTCATCCTGGCTCCACCCTGGGCTCAGTGCCTCTGTAGCTGCCCACTGGCTTCTGCCTAACTTGCCTGTCTATTGTTCTGCAGCCCCAGACCTGCTTCAACGTGAGCTGCAGGGCTGAGTCTGAGTGTAGACTGGCTTCCTCCCAGCTGCATGGGACACCGCGAAGCACCTGTGCCTGGCTCTCTCCTTGTGCCTCCCTAGTGCCTGCCTAAGCAGCTCCCGTAAGGTGAACTACATGAAGGCCTCAGAGGTAATTGCATCCTCAGAGTCCACAATGCTCCTGTTTGTCACCATCTCCAGCCCTGACAAGAGCGCACCATCTCTCCCTGGAACCATGGGGAGCTGTCATTGGCAGAGTTGGAGCCCTTTATTTTATTTATTTGTTTTCGGTGGTATCAGGCCCTTGTGCTTGCCAGACAAGGGCCTATTCCACTGAGCCATCTCCCCAGCCCTTTTTTTTTGGTGAGTTGGAACTCTTTAGCTGCTGTGCTTCAAACCCCATCTGTCTCCACCTGTGGGACTTGAACACCTCAATATACCCGATCCTATGTTCCCTCCCTCAGGGCCAAATTGATTCACCACTGGGCACCTGAGATGCTGGGGTGCTGCCCCACAGGGCCTGCTGCTCAGACAGTGCTGAGCCAGTGCCCAGGGCTGTGCAGATTTCTTCTCTGCACCAGGGAATGTGCCCAGCACCCAGGGGTGGCCAGGTAGCCGCTCCAAAGGAGCCCAGCTCTGGATTTCTCACTTTTTTTTTTTCTTTTTTCTTTTTTGGCATGTGGTGACAGGGATCAAACCATGGTCCCTGCACTTGCCTAAGCTTGCCCGAACAGGTGCTTTAGACCACTGAGCTATCTCGCTACCCCTGAGCCCAGCTCTGGGAGGGGTGGGCTTGCTTTTCAACTGCGTTCCTCTATTCCAGATGTGATTGCTAGGGAGCAGGGTGGCCAATTTGCCCCCTCCCTTCTCATATCTGAGAAGTAAATCAGGGCTGGGCATGTGCCTGTAATTCCAACACTGTGGGAAGCTGAGGCAGGAGAATCACAAGTTTGAGCCCAGCCCAGGAAACTTAGCAAGTTCCTGTTGAAAAATAAAAAATTTAAAAGGGGCTGGGAGGTGAAGCTTAGCACAAAGGGTTCAGTTCAGTCCCCAGTACCACACACACACACACTCAAGCTGGGGATGTAGGTCAGTAAGTAGTAGAGCATTTACCTAGCCTGTAGGCCTTGGGTTCCATCCCGAGCACCTCCAAGGAGAAGAGAGAAGAGGGAGAAGGAAAAGGAGAAGGACAGAAAAGGGTAGAAATAAAAAGGACTGGTGCATCATTGATTTGCAAAAGCCTAGGGGTTAGACACATAAGAACTAAAAGCTGAAAATCCCAGCTTTCTCCCCTGGTGGTCTCTGTGGACCTGGTAATGGGGGTGGAGGCTGGGCTTCTGCCTGCATCAGGCTCCTGTTTTCAGCTCCAGGAAATATCCTTGTGCAGAACTCCTGTGGGCTAGCAGCTTGGAGCAGTTTCCCATTCTTTCCCTGGGGAATCTGACTTCTACCTTGGAGGAAACTGGAGGTGAATTGCTGAGAACAACAAGCCCTGGGAGGCCGGAGGGGAGGCCTGTGCTACCTGTGGGAGGGCCAGGGAGAAAATGCCAGGCACACTGGGAGCACGGTGGTGGCTGGGAGTGTGGACCGACGTCCATGTGACTGCGGACTGCTGAGCACACTCCAGGGACGCTGCTAGGTCACGCTAGCACATTTAGGGAAGCTTGAAAGGCAAGCAGGAAGCCAGGCCCAGCCATTAGGACAGAGCTAGGCAGAAACCTCCACCTGCAGGAAAGCTTAGTGGGAAGGAGGCCAGGTCCTGGTTACCCCTAGTCCAGGACAAGGAAGGACCTGAAAGCGCTTGTTCCCTTCTGTGACAAAAACCATGGTGATCCCAAACACAGCTCTGGAAGCAGGGACATCATGCACAGTCTTCTCCGTGCGCTGCCAGCCTGCCTTCTGGGAAGGGCACTCGGATCTGCCTGCTTAGTCAGAGCAGCTATGCAGCAGAGATGAGGCGTGGCTCTGAGGTCAGGCCAGCCAGGCTCACACCCTGATGTGAGCCTCTAGGTAAACAGTCAGCCTATCTGGGCCAGAGTTAGATGGCACTAATGACAGTCCCTGAAGGAGATGCCCATAGCAGGAACCTGACTAGGCTCCTGTACCGTATCAAGCTCTCTGTTGCAGCAAAGGGCCTGTAAACTGGGCGTGGTGGCACACACCTATAATCTCAGGATGCCAGAGGCTGAGGCAGGAGGTGCTCTATGAGTTTGAGGCCAACCTGGACTACATAGCAAGATCCAAAGTGAGTTGAAAAAAAGCCAGGAGATGGTTCAGTGGAATAAGCGCTTCCCTGGCAAGCGCAAGGGCCTGAGTTCAATCCCTGGTTCCGCCAAAAAAAAAAAAAAAAAAGAGTAATGTAAGCCTTATTTGTACATCTGCTATTCTGCTATGGTTTGGATCTGAAATGAACCCCGAAGTCTGAGAGGTGTAGGTGGGGGGTGTGGGTGGGGCTTTGGGAAGTGACTAGGCTGTGGGAACCCCCGCCAGGTAGTCTGTCCCAGTGACAGCACAGTGGTGACTATATCTTCTTGCTAAATAGCTTCTTTTGCTTTCCAAAGCTGAACAACATTGCTGCAGACAGGAGAGCTGTGGCAAACGTCGAGCTCCCTCCCTCTGCTGCCAAAAATCAGTTCCTGGCTCCCAACCCCAGGCATCAGTGGCTATTTCTCTTCCCTTTTCACAAGCACCCTCCGCTGGTTGCTGGGAAGAAGGGAAGTACGGACCCTGGGAGCTGGACCAGAGAGCTGGGCTGCAAAGCACCTGGCCCAAGACACACGCAGGCCTGGAGGAGGAAGCATCTGCCCCACCTGAGCGACTGCTCCAGTGACACAGCTGCACGTGGCCTCTGGGTGGAGCTCTCATGGGGGTGAGTGAGCAACACATGCAGCTGGCCTGGAGGGTGGCGTGGCGCCGAGCCTCGCCATGCAGGGCCCTCCCACTTCTTCCTCCTCCCCTCTGCCCTCTTCCCTTCCTTGTGAATTCTCCTAGACCTGGAAAGACCCCAGAAGGAGCTGGGTGCAGTGGCACATTCCTGAAATCCCAGCACTCAGAAGGCTGCAGCAGAAGGATCATTTTGAGTTCGAGGCCAGCCTGAATTTACACAGTGAAACCCTGTCTCCAAAAATTAATGAAAAAGTAAAAGAGTTTATTTGACTTTGGGAATTGGATTTCTAACACATGAATTCTGAGGACAAACATTCGAACCATAGCAACTTTCATGAATGGATTAACCCTATTATTGCTGAAGTGCTCTCTCTTGTTTTCTGTCTACCTTTCTTTGGTACCCTCTGCTATGTTACAAGACCTTACCATATGCAGCCCTTCAATCTTGGACTTGCCAAGTTCCAGAAAAATAAATTTCTTTCTTTTTTAAAAAAATTTATTTTCTTTATAAATTCTTCAGTCTTGGGGCCGGGCAGACGGCTCAGTAGAATAAGAGCTTCCCTGGCAAGTGCAAGGGCCTGATTCTGAGTTCAATCCTTGGTTCCTCAAAAAATAAATAAGGGGCCGGGAAGATGGCTCAGTGGAATAAGTGCTTCCCTGGCAAGCACAAGGGCCTGAGTTCAATCCCTGGTTCCGCCAAAAAAAAAAAAAAAACTATTATATATATATATATATATATATATATATATATATATATATATATATAATAAATTCTCCAATTTGGAGCTAGGAAAATAGCAAAGATAGTTCAGTGGCATAACTTCCTCCCTGACAAGAGCAAGGTCCTGAGTTTGATCCCTAGTACCAAAAAAAAAAAATTACCCAGTCTGTGTTACCGATACAGGGAGAAAAACTCATCTCCGGTGGGTGACCTCCAAACAATATAAGGAACCTCCAAATGACATAGGGAAAAAATGATCTCTGGACCTAACCTGTACGAGTTCGTGTTCTCTAAAACTGAAGAATGAATTTTAGGAACAAATGGAGGCTATGAGCAGAATAGATTTATTGAGGGAAAGAAAGCTCCTGTCTGAGAGAGGGACAGGAGGGGGGGGCCCAAGTGGATAGTTCCCCAGGAAGTTGTCTCTTCCAGGGACTTTTAGAGGAAAACCATGTGGTGAGGCGGGTCTAAGGTGGTGAAGACATGGGAATTCACTTAGGTGGACAAGAGGTGGGACAAAATTATGATTAATCAATGGGATTACAAGCACCATTGCTCAAGTAAAATTGATTAAATCCAGTACCAAATGGGGAAGCGAGTCACGTAGCAAGAGGGCATGAGAATGGGACAGGGTCTTTTCCTGTAGGGGGTTGGGCTAGTGACTCAATAGGGCTCTTTCAAGGTGATTGATACCTATTTAGAATATCAATCTTTGATGCCCATCTCTAGGGAAGTATGTAGCTGTGTTTCCTCTTTTTGTCTTGGTCTTTTTTTTTTTTTTTTGTCTTTTTGAGACAGGGTCTCACTATGCAGTTCATGCTGGCCTTAAGCTCACTTTGTAGCTCAGGTTGGTCTCGAATTCACAACAATCCTCCTGCCTCAGCCTCCCTGAGTGCTGGGATTACAGGCATGTGCCACCACACCTGACTTTGTCTTGGTCTTGAGGTGTGGCCCACAGGGAGTGTCTGTCTCTTCCAAGTTGCAAAGTCACCTTGTCTGCCATCTTGTCTCCTTGAGGGCCTGGCCCTGTCTGACTGCCTAGAATATTTCTATCTAACTCAGCTGCCTATATTACTGTTATAACAATAAAAAATAAACTAAGTCCTATAAAATTTGAAGTTCATTTCCAGTGGATAGCTTCTATCTCCTTTATAAGACTGGCATAACATTCATTATTTTAAGTTTTTTCAGAAGTAAAATAGTATTGCTTTTGTTTAAAATGCATCCCAACAGCACAAAAAAGGGGGAAAACTCTCATATCACCCCAAAGAGAGAACATTAAATAGTATTTCATATTTTTGTTTGTTGGCAACAGGAATTGAACCTAGGGCCTCTGCACTGAGCTACACCCCTAGCTCATTTTTCTTGGGGCTTTGTTTAGTTTTATTTTTATTTTTTGAACTAAGGTCTCACAATGCAATTCATATGGCCTTAAACTCACTATATAACTCATGATGTTCCTTTTTTTGTTTGTTTGTTATGTCTTTTTCTTTTTTTTTTTTTTTTTTTTTTCAGTACCGGGGATTGAACTCAGGACCTTGCACTTGCCAGGCAAGCACTTATTCTACTGAGCTGTCTCCTTGGCACTGTTCTGTTTTTTTGAGACAGAGTCTCACTATGTAGTTCACGCTGGCCTTGAGCTTACTTTGTAGCCCAGGCTGGTCTAGAACTCCCAATGATCCTCCTGCCTCAGCCTTCCAAGTGCTGGGATTACAGGCACGGGCCACCACACCAGGGTCCCTAGCCCTTTTTTTTGAAGAACTGGCTTAGCCCATTTTTGATTTCTATCTTTTATATTGTGACTGGATCTTCCTAGGCTAGGTTCTAGCTTGCCTCGGCCTCCCAGTACGCTGGGCTGACAGGTACCACCCTTCTCACATGTTCTGCCCCTGTACAGAAATGAATAAAAATAGAACTCTCATATCATACCTCACATTTTTCTGTCTTTTTTTTTTTTTTTTAACCAGAAATCAAACTCAGGACCTTGCACTTGCAAGGCAGGTGCTCAGCTGCCGGGCTATCTCCCAGCCCAGCTCTCTCCTTTCACGTCTGTGTTGCTATGCAGAGCTCCTGCAGCCTCTAGATAGCAGTTTAAAAGTCTAAGGCACAGATGTTTCACAGGATCAGTGGTCTATTAATAGACATTTATCCCTGTCCAAGTGAACTTTTATGTTGTAAGAACATGAGCTTCTGAATGTAGTTGTGGTCGAGCTAATTTCACTAAAGTGGAGAATGCAGCTGGGCCTGGTGGTGCACAGTTGGAATCTCAGTACTCAGGAGGCTGAGGCAGGAAGAGTACCTCAAATTCAAGGCCAGCATGGGCTACATAGTGAATTCAAGGCCAGGGTAAACTATCTATACAGAGAGATCCTGTCTCAAAAACAAAAACCAGGGCCAGCAAAAAATAGCTCAGCAGACTAAGTGCCTGCTTAGGCAAGCACAGGGACTGGGGTTTGATCCCTGGCCCCACACTCCAACCCATCCCTGGGCAAGCCAAGCCAGCCAACAAGACTGGGTGTGGAGGTTAAAGCTTGTCATCCCAGCAGCGGGAAGGCTAAAAACAGGAGGATCACTGTGAGTCTGAGCTGTGTGGTGAGATCCTGTACCAAATGCATTAAAAAAAAGCAAGAGTTAAATAAATTCTGGGATGTGTATTCATTAGTTCATAATCCTAAATAAAGTCACCATATGCTAATAATATCTTATTTTTTATGTCATTTTTGTCTTTTTGTATTTTGTATCTATTTCAGTTTATCAGTACATGTGTGCTATACATAATGGCCATATTCCCCTGGGGAGCTGTACACTCGCAGCCCAGTCCCTTCCCTCCCTCCTTTCCGCACCTCCCAGGATCATCTTCCCTTGTGTGTGTGTGTGTGTGTGTGTGTGTGTGTCTTTTTGAGACAGGGTCTCACTATGCAGCTCAGGCTGGCCTTAAGCTCACTTTTAGCTCAGGCTGGTCTCGAACTCACAACAATCCTCCTGCCTCAGCCTCCCTAGTGCTGGGATTACAGGCCTGCGCCACCACACCTGGCCCAATTACCTTCCTTTTTCATGCATGAATGCAGCACATGTTCGCACTCCCTGTGTGGCACTGGTCCCTGTACAGAACACAACCTGCTTCCTTCTCACCCTTGTCCCTTCCCCTTTGAGAAAAATCGATCTTACTTCCTATTAATTATCTTCTATTTTTCTGTTGTTATTCTGTTTTGCTTGTTTGTTTGTTTTGTTTTTTGGTTATTCTGGGCTTCTCACACAGGAGAGTGTGGAGGACCACCCAGGCAACTCCCCTTTGAAGGAGGGGCCCTCGTCTCCATTTTGGCTGAACCTGGGCCCGAGCTAGCGGGGACTTCTCCTGATGCCTTCCATTGGATTTAAGCAATGCACCTCCACCCAGCTGAGGCGCTTTGAAGATGGCTGGCAGTGTTTCCTTGGACCCCTGCTCAGTCGTTTGTGTGAACTGGGAGGACATGGGATAAAGAGCCAGCCCTCCTTGCCGCCAGCTGGGATGGACAGAGAGGCCACGACTTCCTGGGCTTAAAAGCTCACTCATCAGAGCGGAAGCACCAACCCCCCATTAGCTACCTCAGCTGTGTTCCCACTCCTTCTGCAGCTCCTTCTCTGCATATCACAGAGGCGAGTTCAGGCCTCCGGCCTCCCACGGCCCAGCCCACAGTGCTCACCCACTTCCTGCCGTTCTCACAGTCGCTCGTCCTCGGGCCGCCCCCTTCTTCACAATTAATAAAACCTGGGGTCAGGCCTGGATCGAGGCCTTTTGTTCTGGCCAGCCACCATTTCAGCTGGACTCAGGACCCCCGACGCCCCACCTACCGCCTCGGATTTATTACTGTGTCTTTCTTCACACCATGAGTTGCGCTGGGAGCCATAGACTGGAACTAACTTGACGGGATTCCAATAACTTATCCTTGAATCCTAAGTATAAACTTCCTGGACTGCAGTGAGGACTGGAAGGACGCTACAGGAGAAACCACGTGGTGTCTGGGCCTGCGCGCCTAATTTATTGCCCTTTATGGTCTCAAGGTGCGTCCATTTTCCCACATGTGTCTCAAGTTTATCATCCTCGATTTACATGCTGTTATTTTAAGTATCCAGCAGCCTGGAAAGATGACTTACAGGAAAACCTCAGCCGGAAAACGGCACCGCTGTGCGCTGTCTCTGGCTGGACAGTCCTCCTCTTGATTCTGTAAAACAGAAAGCGATTGCTACATTAATTATGCCTTTAAATGTGACGGTAGCAACTTCAAGAAAATATCATGTTCTCAAGCTGGATAAACAAAATTAGATCAGAAAAGTACAATGTCTGGCACTAAGGATCCCAAAACAGCAAGTCTTGTTCTTCCACTGGTGCCCTGGAAGGGTGTGGCTTTAAAGATAAACACACACAGAAAACAAAGTTGAACACTAACAACAAACTCAGAAAGTATCAGGATGATAAATGTAGCTGGGCCTGGTGGCCCAGGACTGCAATTCCAGCATTAGGGAGGCTGAGGCAGGAGGATTGTTGTGAGTTTGAGACCAGCCTGAGCTACAAAGTGAGCTTAAGGCCAGCCTGGACTGCATAGTGAGACTCTGTCTCAAAAAAAAAAAAAAAAAAAAAAAAAGATGATAAATGTAACACTAGTGCCAAATGGAAAAACAGGAATGGCCAAGGGTGGAGTATGTTTATTAAAAAAATATAAAATATATATATAAAAACAAAAAATTAGAGCCAGCATGGTGGCACATGGCTGTAATCCTAGCACCCTTGGAGGCTGAGGCAGGAGGATAGAAGTTTGAGTGCAGCCTGGGCAATTTAAGAGACGTTGTAAATACCACCTGCCTGGCAAAGGAGGTCATGAGTTTGATTCTCAGTGATGAAAACAAAACTAAATCAGTACACTACTGTTATCCTTTAGTCAAATTTCCCTAATTTCCCAATAATATTCTTTAAAAAAGGGAGGGGGCTGAATCCAGGATCATGTATATCTTTTAACTGTCACATCTGTTCAATTTGCTTTCTTTCTTTCTTTTTTTTTTTTTTTTTGGCAGAACCAGGCCCTTGCGCTTGCCAGGGAAAGGCTTATTCCACTGAACCATCTCCCCGGCCATTCAAGTTGCTTTCACCTGGAAGTTCCTGCAATCATTCCTGCCCTCCACCCCTGCCCCAATACTAATACTAGGAATTCGGCCCATGGCCTGTCAGGGACCTGCATCCCCAGCCTCCTTCCTCTTTCTCTTTCTTCTCTTTTCCTTTTTCTTTCTTTCTTTCTTTCTTTCTTTCTTTCTTTCTTTCTTTCTTTCTTTCTTTCTTTCTTTCTTTCTTTTTCTTTCTTTCTTTCTCTCTCTCTCTCTCTCTCTCTCTCTCTCTCTCTCTCTCTCTCTCTCTCTTTCTTTCTTTCTTTCAACTTTGAGACTAGGGGCTCTCTCTGCCTCACTAAATTGCCCTGGGCTGGGCTCTGGTTTGCATTCCGAGACCTCAGCCTCCTAGAGTGTGGGGACTGCAGGCTGCACCACGCCCTCCTCTTCCTGGACTTTCCCCTCTTGAAGTTCACAGGCCCGGTGTTTTCTAGACAGTTCCTTGTTTGGGGCCTGTCTGATGTTGCCTCGTAAATAAATGTATGCTATGCTTTTCTTTTCCTTTCAGGGATTGGACCCTGGACCTTGTGCATGCCAGAGAATTGTGCCCAGCCTGTACTCTAGAGTAGGAGCTTGTGTTGAGCTCATCAGAGAAGCTAGGCTGTGTGTGTTCTGTCAAGAAGGGCTCTCTTGGGCCAGGGAGATAGCTCAGCGGTCTAAGCACCTGCTTGGCAAGCACAAGGACCCAGGTTCAATCCTCAGTACTGCGTGCTACGCTGGCCCCCATGCTGTGCCACTGATTTCCGGTGTGGTGGCACATGCCCTGTTAGGTCTGAGAAGCCCACCGCGTGAAGAAAGACTCCAAGAGACGTCCTCTCATGCAAAAGCAAGGGGATTTTATTTTAGAAGCTGTGCCGGCACAGGGCCACCAGGCAACTGGGCCATGGCGACCCCGAGCCTTTGTTCGCTCAGGATTATATAGCACTAGTGGGCAGGGAAGCAGCAAGCGAGGTATACAGAAGCCAATTGCGTATGTTAGTTGGGCTGACACTTGAAGGGATAGGACAGTTTATATTGTCCCTTACAATAATTGGATGGTGCAGGGATCGGGGAGGGGGAATTCCTGGAGCCCCCCCCCCCCGGTGTTCCGAGAACAGGTGGTCTCAGGTGGTCTCGGTTGTAAATCTTATCTAGGCTGCTAGGCACTTAGGGGGCAGGGGGCTTTCTGTGCTGAGGGGTTGTAACCATGTTAACTCTTAATGGCCCTTGCAGCCAGTGAGTTTGAATGGTGGGGGTTGGTATCTTAACTCTAGGCCCTAACAGCCCGTAGTCCCAACACTGGGGAGGCTGAAATAGGAGGATCACTGTGAGTCTGAGCTTGTTGTAGGCAGCTGAATTAGAAATATTATAGGCAGTCAGACAGAGTCAGGCCCTCAAGGAGACAACATGGAAGACAAGGTGTCTGCAACTTGGAAGAGACAGACATTCCCATACAGGCCAGACCTCAAGACAAAAGAGGAAACAAACACAGCTACATACTTCCCTAGGGATGGGCATCAGGGATTGATAAATAAGGTGTCAAATCACCTTGAAAGAGTCCAAATGAGTCACTAGCCCAATCCCCAAGAGGAAGAGACGCTATCCTGTATTCATGCCTCCTTGCTACGGGATTCACTTCCCCATTTGGTCCTGGATTTAATCAATTTTACCTGAGCAATGGTGCTTGTAATCTCATTGGTTAACCATAGTTTTGTCCCACCTCTTGTCTACCTAAGCGAATTCCCATGTTTTCCATCACCTTAGACTCCCTCACTGCATGGCTTTCTTCTATAAAAGTTCCTGGAAGAGACACTCCCTGAAGACCACATGCTTGGACCCCTCCTGTCCCTCTCTCGGACAGGAGCTTTCTTTCCCCCAATAAATATATTCTGTTCATAATCTCCATTTGTTCCTAAAGTTCATTCTTCGAGAACACAAACTCGTCCCAGGTACCTTTCAGGTTGGGAGATCATTTTTCCCCTATATCATTTGGAGGTCATCCACCTGAGATCATTTTCTCCCTGTGTCAAGCTGAACTACATAGCAAAATCCTGTACCAAATAAATAAATAAACAAATCTCTCTCTCTCTCTCTCTCTCTCTCTCTCTCTCTCTCTCTCTCTCTCTCTCTCTGTATTTAGTACAGGGTCTACAAGGTCTCCAACTTTTGTATTGAGACAAGATCTCATTGCGTATCTCAATGGCCTGGAACTCTCAACCTTCCTGCCTCAGCCTCCTGAGTCTGAGGTTACAGGTACCTGCTGCCATGCCTGGGGCCTCAACCAATATCTGATGACCCCTAGACAAAGTAGCATTTAGTAGAGAAACCTGGGAGACTCCAGCTAACAAAGTGAGCAAGGTGAAGATTGGACTCCTAGTGACTCTCCTGCTGTCAGCCTCCCAAGAGCTGGGGTCACAGGGGCACACCACCACGTCCAGGCTCAGTTGCTGTCTCAGCATGCCCCAGGGGTGGGTCTCGGCTGCTGTGCTCCGCCTAAGCAGGTGCTTCAACCTGCCCAGCTATCTGGCCAGCCCTCCTTTGTTGGTTTTGAGACAGGGCCTCCCCATGTGGTTCAGGCTGGCCTCAAACTCAGCATCCTCCTCCTGCCTCAGCCCTCTGAGTGCTGGGCTTACAGCAGGGAGTCACCACAACCTCCTATATTTTCCTTTTTACTGGAGTTTGATCCAGGACCTTGCACAAGCTAGCCAAGCACTCTGCCACTGAGCTGCATTTCCAGACCTTAGTGTGAATTTGTCACTTCATTTCTGCACTTCACCTTGTGCACTTTGTTAGGTGGAGTCTCCCAGGTTTCTCTACTAAATGTTACTTTGTCTAGGGATCATCGATCATCAGATATTGGTTGAGGCCACAGCCATGGCAGCAGGTACCTGTAACCTCAGACTCAGGAGGCTGAGGCAGGAAGGTTGAGAGTTCCAGGCCAGCCTGAGCTACACAATAAGATCTTTTTTTTTTTTTTTTTTTTTTTTTTTTTTTT
>PVKA01034750.1:0-23245 GCA_004027165.1 Ctenomys sociabilis | reverse complement strand
GGGGTCTTCCTATTGGATGCAGGGATGGGGGTGGCAGCAGGGTAGGTGAGAAGGGAGATGTCTCAGGGAGTCCCAGCCTCATCCCTCCCAGAGCCAGGCTTAACAGTTCTGACCTGGGAGGACTGAGACCCCCCACGCTGCCCTCAGCTTCAGCCTTTCCCAGCAGTCAGGTCCCTGGAGGCAGTGCCACGGGTACTAAGTCTCTGTCTCCCTACCCACACCACATATATCAGGATCATAAGTCCTCATACTGTCCTGGGTGCTTCTCAGTGCTTCTGTGGGCTAAAGTGAAGGTCCTGGGCCATGGAATGCCTTTCCTGCTTGAGTCCCATGGGCTCCTGACCCTGCAGAACTCCTCCCTGGGGTCCTGGAAGATGAGTACCTGGGACCCCTAAGCTGGAGACAGTGCCTTGTGGGGACTGTGTGCACATGTGCGTGCACACACACACACGCACACGCACACACACACATCTCTCTCTGATGATTGTGACTGGAGTCACCCTTCTTTCTTGTAGCAGCAGTCACCTTCCATCTCTCTTCCTTTGCAGATGCAGCTCTGCTCCTTTGTGGTCAACTCTGTACCCTGGGAAGACTCCTTGTCTCTGATAAGGTTCAGATGTCACAGTAGCTGAGGTTCTGTTTTGGACAGGCCACCATGACTGTGCTTACTTATATCCTCTGAAGTGTCCTCAAATTTATGGTAGAACTCAGCCCTGATGCAGTCTCCTCAGTGCACTGCATCTGTGCTCCATGTCAGCAGGCTCCTCCAGTTAATGTGGACACCCAGGATCTGTTCCCTCTTCCTTTCCCCTGTGTTTCTGAACCTTACCGTTTATGCACACTTGGCTGCACCTACCTTGTTCAATAAAATTCTGCACCAGCTCCCTTGTGTTGTGTGGTCTCCAGGTGAAACAAAAGAGTTGGGAGAGATGCTGTATGGCTGTCACTTGGACTTAAATGTCATTGTCATGCACCTGAGATGGGGCCAAGGCATGGACACTGAGGCCCCTAACTCTCACCTTCAGCCCTTCCTGTGGGGTTGGCCTTCCTGTCCACTCTCTCAAGATATCTGCAAGACCTTGGATCTGCTCTGAGAACCAGGCTCAGAGAAGGTGCCCTAGCCAGCCATGGTGCCTGCTCCACCCAGTGACTATCTGAGAAAGGGCCCTGGCCTAGGTCTGTCCTTGGGTCTATTATGATTCTTGGGGTTTTATTTGCTTCAGGTTGAGATTGCTTTATGCAGAGTGCTTGGACCCAGAGTCTCCAGGTCTCAGAGATCTGTGGAATCACAAGAAATCTTCGTATGTGTGGTGAGATTTCTTGGGGACGGGGCCCACATCTGGGCAACTTGTTCATGTACTCTAAAGCTAATTGTAACAGTATGATCCTTTCTTAAGTAAAGGAGGAAAGCTTTAACTGGATGCTCAAGGGAAACAGGAATGGATCCAGCCTAGGTGGCTGGAGAGGCCACCCTGATATAAGGATTCAGCTGAGCCCTCTACACAGATGGGAGGCCACTATCAAGGACTGGTTAGTGGGCTGGGGTGCAGGTCTTCAGTATCTCTTCATCTTGGCATTGATCTGGGATCTCGGTGGCTGAGGAATGGTTTCATTTACAGAAGAAGACTTTGAGTCCCTTGGATCTCAGTATCTGGGCTCCCCCTTTCCTGGAATCTGGGTGATTGCAGGTCCACCACAGAGGATGGAGGCTTCTGAGAGGAGCTGATAATCCCTATCAACCTCTCACCTGGTCCTGAGTTTTGAAGGAGATGAGACCATGAGAATTCAGGGCTGACCAACCCTCTCCAGCCAGATCCTAAATGACCAAGAGGCCCCATGCAGATCTGAGATGAGTTCTGACCCTGAACTTACAGTGACAGTGACAGAAATCACAGTCTAGCTGTGTTCTTCTGTGAAACACAAAGCGGGCATCTGCAGCCTCAGGGGAGAGCCATGGTTCATGGCCAAAAGTGGTGTTAAAGTTCCAACCTGTACTAGAGCAGAATGCAGATCCCACTGGTAATGAGTAGGTAGTGAGCAACTTAGCACCCATGACATCTGGACCTGAAACTTATGACATGATCAGCAGATGAGCACTGAGTCCTCAGTGCTCAGTGCACACAAGGTCAGCTGCACCACTGTCCATGCATGCGGCGGGGCTACTCATGCTGAAATTCTCTCTGGACAAGGGAGGTCCGTGTCAGATCCCACCCACCTCATAGTGCACGGACTGTCTCCCCAAAGCGCTTGTCAGTTTGTCAGCTAAAAGACATAACCCTGAGGAATATGGACAGGTCACACTTGCCAATCTTAAGTAGAATATAGTTGCAGTTTCTTCACTGGAATGGTACCGAGTAGCATCAGAAACGTTAAGTTCTTCTGATCATGTCATAAGTTTCAGGTCCAGATGCCATGGGTGCTAGGTAAGACAGCACTTCCTGGTTGCCATGCAGGAGTGACATTCACCCATCATTAGTTTCACAACCTTTGCACATTGTCACAGCATGTGTTATCCTTGCATTATACAGCTCAAGTCTCAGACCTGAGAACTCTCAACTATACCATACTATTCTAAAATGCAAGAAGGCCAGCTAAGCAAATTTATGTGAGGCATTCAACAATCCAAGACTGTGCTGTGACTCTTTCATTAGTATTCATAGCCAAGTGGCAGAAGAGACAAGTAATTGTCTTCATAAAACACAACTCCATTTTATTTTAATTTTATTTATGTATTTATTTTATTTATTTTGCAGAACCAGGGATTGACCTCAGGCTATTTTGCTTGCCAGGGAAGCACTTATTTCACTGAGCCATCTCCCTAGCCCACAACTCCATTTTAAAGGTCAATATCTTGTCAGTTTGTACTAAATGATAAGAAAACATTTTATATGTGAAATTTATATATCAATGCTATAGACTTTACTTTTTAGAAGTCTCTTTACCTATGTTTTGAAATTATCACCAACCCTATGAGACTTAAAAATTTTCACTCCAAGTTTCACCCCTCACAAACTGTGAAACTTACATTACACCTCTTATCTCAACCTCATCTATCTCTTTTCATTTCTGACCTAAAATATTATCTTACACATATCTCTCTTTCCATCTATTTTCTTGTTTATAGCATTGTTGGATTTTGTTTCTTGATTCACTCTTCCAGTCTACTTCTTTTATTTTGAATTGAGCCCATTTATATTGATAGTTATAACTGACATTTATTAGCTTGTTTTGTCATGTTACTTTCCTCCTGTAGGTTTCCTACTCTCCCCCTCTGTTTATTGCTTACTCTGCCTGGAAATTTCTTTTTGTAGTTTATCTTGAAGTTATGATCATTTTTGTCTCTTTCTAGTATGTGTCATTACTCTTTCTAGGGTGATGTTGGTGGTCATGAATTTCTTCAGTTATTCTTTGTCATGGAAGTATATTATCTCTCCATTAAATTTGATACACAGCTTCACAGGGTACAACAATCTGGGTTGTAAGTTGTTCTTTTTTAGGACCTTAAATTTTCAATGGAGGTTTTCTTGACTTGATGACCTGTGTTGAGAAATTTGCAATGATTCTGATGGGCTTTCCTTTATAACTCATCTGCTTCTTTTCTCTAACAGCTTTTAAAATTCTTCAATGCTTCTTTGCTGAATTTCTCAGATTTTGATTATTATGTATCTGGGTGTAGATACCCAGGAAATAAAGAATTCCACTGAAGTCTGGGGAACCACTTGAACAAAACTGAAGTAGACATTCAGACTTGGAAGACAGCATTGCACTTAGGGAATGTGAAAGGAAAGTTCTCTTACAAGTAACAAGGATACTGAAAATAACAATTCAGCAGCTGCAAGATGATGCCAAGAAAAACAAAGTAAGACTCATTGGTGTTAATGGAACAGCAGGACCCAACACAAATGATGTAGAAGTCTATTTGCAGAAGTAGCAGAAAAGTTGCCAAGCATGGGAAAAGAATCTGACATACAGTAAATGAGGCATATAGAACTTCAATTATTCATACCCTGTTTTCTACTTACCGGACCCTTTATCTCTTTCTCTCATTCTTTTAATTTACCTCTAAAACAAATTACAAATTTTTCAATTTGGACAAATTGCTCATTTTCCTACATGAAGTAAAATATAACCTTTTCAACAGAAACATATCTTTCCTTTCTTATGTAATTATAAATTAAAATTTTATCTCTTAGGAACCATGCATTCATTTAATGAAGATCTGTGAATAAAGCAATTCAATACTCTTTTTTTAAACATAACTATGAAAACACACTTAATAGAGTTAGGTGTACTTGAATGCTCTAGTACAAATCTTTCTCTCTTTTGCATGTAATGTATGAATCAAAACCAAGATATTGGCAAAGCATCATTAATACTATATTATTTCTGAGTTTAAAGAAATCCTGAGCACATTCTTAATTTGGGGCATGAAGCACCATTGAGTGGTGTGAGAGTGCTCACTTGTTGTATCACGCTAATTCTCAATAAATTCCAGATTTTCAGAAATCCTGGAGTTTGTGACCTCAGTCATTGAGGCTCAGTCAGTATTCAAGCAGCCTGCTCTGTGTTCTTTGGAGTTTTTACGAAAGATAAATGAGGTCTGGACCACTTTATGACTCTTGGAGAAAAAAAATTGCATGGTAAAGACCATGGGAATAAAGCAGGTGCTACTGAGGCCCACAGGTTCCAACCTATGAGTCCCTGGAGCAGTGTATCCAAGCTTCATCCCATCCATTGATGGCCACAACCATGGGAGCCATAATCACCTTTCTCAGAAAAGTAAGATGCTTTTTCTAACTCCATGCTCTTTCCTGTGATCCACCCACCTATGTCCTTTGTATAACTGCAGGACCGGTGATCAGACTGTGAGGCTCTAAAAGTGCTGCTGAAAGCTTCCACTGATGAGGTCAGTGTTAAACACATCGGTAGGGCCAGAGATGGGGATGGTCATGGGCATGGCTTTGTGAAGGATGTCTGGTCCCAGCCCTGTCCTCTCTGGTTCTGTACCCTGAACTCTGCAGTCCACATGCTGTGGAGTGAGAAGTTCTACCCTTCCAGCCCATCCCCATGCTGTCTGCCCCACTCAGTCCACAGCCATGGAGCCAGCTGACCATGGACTGCCACCTCTGTGACTGTGAGACCAGGAACTTTTCCTCCTCCTCTCCAGTGTTGTCAGTCATAGTGACCAGGAGCCAATTTATGCAGGCAGCCTGGAGAAGTAGAATAGTGTCCTCTGCCCGTGGTCTTCAAAGCAGGAGGAAGTGAGTCACAGATAGAGTTTGCCTAAAACAATGAAGTTCCAGAGATGCTACCATTCTAACAGTGCTTTCTCTGTGATTCCTTCCACCTACCTGGCAAAAGAGTTATACTGAGCTGATTCAGGTAAGGTTTTTTCCATGCCACTGAGGCTGAGCTCATCATCAAGGATGTCCTGGCATGGTGGTACAAGGTCAGAGCCACAGGACCTGCGACAACAGAAGCAGACTCTGGTGGGATGGGGCCGTGAACAAGAGATGTGGGCAGCCTTGAAAGAGGTGGGCTCAGAGGCTGAAGAAAAAAAGGGAAAGAGAGACAGTAAGACAGACAGAAAGACAGACAGACAGATAGAGACAGACACACAGAGAGAGAGATAGAGAGGATAAAAATAAAAACATAAGGTAAAATGTTATGACATCAGGTTCATCCTAGTTTTATTTCTAAGTTTGTATTTTTTGAAAGTAAAGGTCTGTTTCAGTTGCAAAATTTAAAAGCAATTTCAGGTAGGAGAAATCCTCAGGAATCATGTGTCCACCCATGTCCTCCTCCCACACACTTATAGTCCCCTATGTGGGTTCCTCCTCCAATCATGTATACTGAATTCCACAGAGCTGGTTGACCCCAGGACACCCCACTGGCAGACTGCATGTAGGAAAAATACAGAGCTGTGTCCAGCATGACAGGATCTCACGGAATGGTCCCATGGCCTCAACGCACTCCATGCATCTGGGACATCCTTCCTATGACAGTCACTGATCTTTCTGATGTTCCCATTGTCCTCCTTTCCAAGGATGTCATCCAGTTGATGCACAGGATTAAGTCACGTAGATTGATTGACTTTCCTCACTTCTTGAGGAATTTGCATTTCCTCCAATTCTGTGGAAGACTTGAAAGTTTACTTCCTTTTCGCTGAACAGTGCTCCACTGTCTGGATGTGCTGGTGTCCCACAGCCCTGATGGAACCGTACACTGGCTATTGGCAGGTAGTGGCCAATTTGGATGAAACTCTGTAAACAGGCACCTAAGTGGATGTAACTCTACAGACCTTCTCAGGAAATTTCAAGAAGTTGGACTAATGGACCTTAGGGTGAGGGTTGTTCATCTCTTCAAAGCCCACCAAACTCTCTCCCACAGTGGCTCCTTTCCTCCCACCCAAAATACTGATGAGCTTCTCCTGCTCCACATCCTCTCCAGCACTGGGGTTGTCAGCATCTGGACTCAGGCCACTGTGGCAGAGGTGATGGCTCATATTTCACATCTTGTGTGTTCACCATCCATGTCCTGTTGACAGTGGGTGAGGACCCTGTTCTCAGGAATTCATCTCCACCTGGAGGTCTCTTTGTTGATGTGTAATTAAGGTCTGCGCCATTGTTGAGAGGAGTTCATTTCTTTCACGACCAATTTGAAGCTTTCTTTGTTTTGAAAAATAGTTCTCTGTGAGGTGTGGATTTTGCAAACATTTGCTCTTCTAATTCTCTCTCTGCTCTCTTGACTGTGTTCCAGAAAGAAGTTTCTCATTTGACTGAGGCCCAGCTCATGGCTTCTAACTTTCCAGTTCTAGACCTTTGAGGCTACATCTAGGATGTGTGTGCAGAGGCTGAGCTCATTGGGGGTGTCCTTCTGTTGTATTCTAGGAGCTCTAGAGTTCTCCATGGCATATTGGGCCAGTGCTCTATCTTGGGCTAGATGTATGAAGAGAGTCAGGTCTGGGGCTGAGTTCCCTTTCAGTGTGTGGACGTCCAGCTGTCCTAGCCTATTGTGAAGAGTCTGTACCTCTGCTGTCATGGTCTCTGCTCCTCTGCACAGATCCATTGATTATGCTTTGTGGATCAAAGGTATATTTCACCCTTCTTCAGCTGTCTGGCCACCAGTGCCCTTCTGCTTACTGCATTAGTGTTGACTTCTAGTGCTATTTTGCTCAGCGTGTTGAAGTGGACATGCCTGCCTTGTGTCTGTTCTTACAGGGAAGCTTCCAAAACATCCACAGAGAGTGTCATGTGCCTGTGGCTTTCTGTAGTGTTTTTAGTCCAGATTACCTCTTCACAGGGTTCTCTGTGTAATGCTCTGAGTTTTTGCCATGGATTGTTATACTTCCTCAGATGTTTCTTCTCTGTCTCTGGATAACATCAGGCAAGTTTTCCTTCTTGTGTTGTGTTGTGCTATTTCCAATTGCTTTTCAATTGCTGACCTAGCCTTTCAGACCTGTGAGAAATACCACCAGGTTTATATTTCTGTGCTGCTCGAGGGTACAGGCAGAGTGACGTTGGCTGCTCTTACAGGCTCTTACAGGTGGAGGAACATGGAGTCCTCTTGACCTCACCAGCTGCCTTAGCTCCTGAGCAGATGGCCAGCCTTGTCTGACACCATGGAGTCCTGACTCCACAGTTTCTCCTCTCTACAGTGAAATCCCAGATGTCTCTCGTGCTAAGCCAACACCATTTCACCTGCATGAGGAATCTATGTGTAGTGTAGAAGCCTTTCTCAGAGTTTCAGAATTCCCTGAGTCCTTGGAATGACTGGCCGCATTTTTTTTACAGCAGGATTCCAGGCTCTCAGATCCTCCCTCCCACAGCAGCCATGTGCAAAGGGTCTTGCCGATTTCATCACCCTGACTTCCAGGGAAGTCCTGCTGTGTCACGTCAGGGCTTCCTTACCTGGAAAAGATAAAAACCTTCACCTTAGAGTCACAGTTCCTATGTGACTACTGTGAGAGCAAGGCTGGGGTTGGAGGAGAAAGAATCTAACTCTCTGTCACCAAGCCTTCCTCTCCTTCCAGCAATTCTCCCATGATTCCCTCATCTGATGTGTTGTCACCCATCCCCAATTTCCCTCCCTGAAGCTGGGCCTCAGCCTGCCCCACATGAAGGGCTAGAAAAGGGGACATCACCCAGAAAATTATAAAAACACATTCCAAAGACCACACACGCACACAATCATCATAAAATGCCTCATTAAGAACCATCCCCTAGTAGCAAGGGTTACAGTTCAGCAGCTTCAGTGCTTGTCTTGCAAGTGCAATGTCCTGAGTTTGATTCTTGGTACCACAAGGATCAGACAGAAAGAGAGAGAGACAGAGAGGCAGAGAGAGAGAGAGAGAGAGAGACAGAGAGAGAGACACAGAGAGATACAGAGAGAGAGAGAGAGAGAGAGAGAGAGAGAGAGAGAGAGAGAGAGAGAGAGAGAGAGAGAGAGAGAGAGAGAGAGAGAGAGAGAGAGAGAGAGAGAGAGAGAGAGAGAGAGAGAGAGAGAGAGAGAGCATACGGTTTCCTGGATCCTGCCCTGATCTCTGTCATGACCACCATGGGTGAAGAGGCTTTGCTCCTTGCTTCCCATAAAGCACGGGGCTGGATTTGGATGCATGCTTCTATAACATCACACAGTCAACTCATAAGGACCCAAGGAGTATCCAAGGTATCTCTGCAATGAGTCTCATGGTGCCTGTGGGCAGCGGGATCCCCTCTGCAGAGCCAGGCAAAGGATACTGTGGATGTTAACCAGATGTCAGAAGGCTCAGTTGTGCTTGGTCCTCAATCACAGCTCTCCTGGAACACATTCAGTGTGTCCTGTTGGGCACAGAGCCTGCTGAGATGGACCTGCACTGCCTCCTGAACAGGAGGTACTGGCTCAGAACCCTGGCTGCTCTCACAGTGGGCCTCCCCTTCCAGGGTCCAGATCATGTGGTACAGCCTAGGCTACTACCTGTGGGTTCCCTGTTTTTGTCTTATTCTGGGGCAAGAGACCATTTTTTTTGTAGCCTTGAGAAATGGAAAAATTGAATGTAGGACTGAGCCATCCCACAGGAAGATCTGGATCACAAATGGGCTGGATAAGTTTGACCTGAGACCTGGCAAGCAGTGAGTCCAGCACAGCCAGTAACTGTGGCAGTGAGGTGGATGGATCTCTGAGAGAGTGGCTGGTAAAAACTACTACTTGGTCATGGAGATTGGCAGAACAACCTGTGCCAAGAACCAGCCCACCCAGGATGACTGTCGTTCAGTAAGGAGCTGTGTGCGTGTGTGTGTGTGTGTGTGTGTGTGTGTGTGTGTGTGTGTGTGTGTGTGTGTGTGTGTGTGTGTGTTCTGCTATGAGGCATTATGTCTGGGAAGCAAAACAGGGCTGTGCACACAGGGTTCATTGCAGTGCTGAACGGGACTCTGGGAAGTTGGTTGCTAGGAGACAACCCCTACTTTTCAGGTATTCCTCATGAGCTAAAGTGGCAGGGGCAGGGCCATTGAGGAGGGAAAAGGCTTTGGGGTTCACAGGCTTTCCTACCCATAGCCAGGCTGAGAAGGTGAGGCCCAAGAGGACCAAGATCCTGAGCTCCCCTCAGCTTCAGCTTCTCCTGACTCCCAGATGTCTAATGGCTATGCTCTGGGCATTAAGTGCCTGCTACCCTGCCATCCATCTCTCTGAGTCCTCAGGTATAGTTCTCCCCTGGGTTCATGTCATGCTGGCCTGAGTGAAGGTGGAGGTGCTGAGGTGGTGAGTGCCTGTCCTGCCTGCACACCATGGGCTGCTGGCCCTGCGGACCACTCCCTGGAGGCCCAAGTGGTTGAAGCCCTTGGGATCCCTGAGCTGGGACAGTGCCCTGTGAGGACTTCCTCCACCACTCCTCTTCTGATTTAATGACCACTTGTCCTCCTCCCTTGAAGCCACACTCACCTTGCCTTTCTCTTCCTTTGGCAGACACAGCTCCTGTTCCTTCGTGGTCTACTCTGTACCCTGGGAGCACTCCATGGCCCTGACAGACTCCAGCTGCCACAGCACCTGAGGCTCTACTTCAGCCAGGCCACAGTGACAGCACTCTCCTCAGTGCCTCAGGACCTGGGTTCCAGGACAGCAGGCTTCACTGGGCAGTGTGGACACCCAGGAATTGACCTCTTTTCCTTTTTCTGTGCTTCTCAACCACACTTGTGGCAGACAAACAAGGCCAACCCTTCCTTGCTCAATAAAAACCTGCACCAGCTCCCTTGAGTGACATGTTCTCACGGTGTAGAGCAACTGCTGGGGGAGCTGTCCACAAAGCTAGATGCTGCCTAACCAGCACACAGGCCTTTTGGGTACTGTCATTCACCTAAGGCAGAGCCAAGTTATAGGCACTGAGGCCCCTAACTCTCACCGTCATACCTTACTATGGAGTTCACCCTCCTGTCCACTCACTGCAGGCCTCTGCAAGGCCCTAGCTCTGCCCTGAGAAACAGGGTTGGAGAAGATGAACTGGTCAGCCAGGCAGAGTATCTTCACCATCGCAGCCCCAGTGGCTATCTGAGCAAGTATGGAGGGTGTTTTACTCTCTCAGGTGTTGTCCTCTGTCCATGGATATGATCATGTGAGTTTTCCTTCTTGGGTTATTGATGTGATGGTTCATATAGTGTTTCAAATTCTGAGCTAGCCTTTCAGTCTGGTGCAAAACACCACTTGCTTTATGTGGATATACCTTTGGTATTTATTTCCAGTTTTTTGGTTTTTTTTTTTTGTTTTTTTGTTTTTTTTTGGCAGAACTGGGGATTGAACTCAGTCCTTGCCCTTGCCAGAGAAGTGCTTATTCCACTGAGCCCTCTCCCCCACTCCAAGATTTTTTTTAAATGAAAAATTCTAGCACCTACGACAAATATGTCATGCTATGAGGATGGTTCATTACACTTTGCTCATTCTCAGAGAAATGTCCACGTACAATAGATGTTGCCAGCAGGAAATCACCCATGTGAAGATGCAGCCACAGTCCATGGGGGCCAAAAGCACTCCTGTCAACAGCTCAGGCCCTGCTGCAATGAAGCTACAGGTGGCTTGTGTTCCTCGGCTCTGGGCTTCACCAGCACAGCAAGCCTGGTCACACATGATCACAAACAAGCCCACATGGACCAGATAGTGCACAGCCTCCTTGCCATGGTGCCAGGCTTCTTTGCACTGCTCCCAGGCACAGGCAGAGTGATGTTGGCAGCTCTTACAGGTTCCAGGGAGTTCAGCATGGTGGAGGAGCCTGGAGTCTTCTTGACTTCACCCACTGCCTTAGTTCCTGAGCAGATGGCCAGCCTTGTCTGATGCTGTGGATCAAGGCGCCTATTTCTCCTCTCTGCAGTGAAATCCCATACGTCACATGCAGTAACACAATGCCAACTCGTCTATGTGGGGAATGTACTCTGCAGTGTAAGAACCTTGTTCAGAGTCTCTGCAGAATCCTCAGAATGACTTGCTGCAGCTTTGGGAGCAGTCTGCGGGCCTCTCGGGTCACGTATGGGGCTCCTATGCTTCATTGCTGCTGATTCCTGAGATCCCTTCTCCCACACTGGCCAAGTGCAGAAACTCTGGATGCTTTCATTGTCCCCTACTACAGGGCAGCCCTGCAGGATGTCAGATAAGGGTCCCAGGGCCTGGCAATCCAGCCAGCTTCTCCCTAGTCACTGTCCTTGGTCTCTGACATACAGATGGTGGAATTATAGCATAAAGGGTCATCTCTGTCAATAGCCCCCTTCTAGGTCCTATTCCAGCCAGGCCTTCTCCATCTGACCCTGGGCTTTGGTGACTCCATGGTTCCCAGCTTCTTTCATCCTGTAAGTCGGGGAGGAAGGGAACCATACAACCAGCTAAGGAAGCTACATGAGGGAGGTTCAGAAAGGAAACAGGCAAGGATGCAACACAGGTGCTCACCTGGGGAGCCCATCCCTGTGAAGCTCAGAAACAGGACAGATCACAGACTAAGATAGAGGGGGGACAGGGACCAGTGGCCAGGAGTTCACACCCCAGGGCACCAGGGAAGTGGCCAGGTGGTGATTACTCTGGACATTGATGGGGGGGGTCACTATGGCAAGGTTTATGAAAATGCAGTCTAGAGACAGACTCAGGACATATCACTGTGTGCAAGCATCCATTCAATGTGTCCCTCAGAAAGAGGAGCATAGCCGAAGTGCAGCTCTGGGGTCTCTGATGTGCACCTCTCAGAGGCCCCACCCACCTGCCCTCACCCTGCTTCCCACTTCAAAGTTCTGTCCCCACTATCCAGGCTGAGGCAACAGATAACTCCTTCCCTGACAGAGACCTGTGACTCCTTGCTCCTAAGACAGTGAGTCCATGTCCCAGGCCTGTCCCTGGCTCTGCCCACTCCTGGCTCTGTGTCCTGGCCAAGGCAGAACTCAAGGTCCCGCGAGTTCTCCAGCCAGTGTCCAATATGCTCACCCCTGTCCCCAGTCCTTCCAACTTCCTCCAGAACTGCCATGATTCCCTGATTTGGAACACCGTCACCTATCCCAAGACTCCCTCCCTGAGCTAGGGCTCAGCCCCCATCACAAGGGAAACAGGGGCTAGAAATCAGGCTCTGATGGTGAACTACCCATAACAGGTGGTGTGAAGAATGTGGACCCTAATGATGAAGGTGTGTCCCCTGCAGGTCACATACACCCAGATTCCAAAGAACACACATACACACACACACAAACAGTATGAAGCACTTCTCGTATCATGACATTTCATGGCACTGTGTGTAAATGTTAAACAGACATTTTAATGTGATTACACCTGTGCTTTTTACTTTCTTGATGTGTTTGCCAGAAGTTAGAAGCCACACATGGTCAGTGTGCAGCTCTGTGTGGGCCCTGCCACGTGTCCCTTCCAGGCTGCCACTGTGCTCCTGTCTGTGGCCTGCATCACCTGGCCTTGAGTCATTTTTGGAGATCTGTTGCTGGAACTACTGATCACCAGTTCTTAAGGGAAACTCTGTCCTTTCCCAAGCAAAGGGGAGTCATTCCCACATGTCAGAGATGTTCCTCAGCAGAGAGAAGGACCTGGGCACGCCCAAATCTCTGGAATCACCTTCCCCTTCTGAGGAGTCCCTGCCCTTGGCTTGGAAACCCCTGACCTCTGAGGCTCCTGGGGAGCCCAGACTGCTCTGTTTCCTTTCACACAGATATAATTCTGGGTTTTAGGATGGGAAACAAGGAGACGGAATTAAAGGGGAGCTCAGGAGAGGGACAGGTAAGGGAATCAGGAGAACAGGAATGGAAAAGGGCACAAGACAAAGAGGAAAGGAGAGCAGGGAGGTGGCCCAGACTTGGAGAAGAGAGAGACAGAGGAGCAGCAGCAGCACTAGACAGAAGCACCAGGCACCAGGCATGGATCAAATGTCTTGTGGTTTAGCCCTGATAGCCAACTTCTGGGCTGAGGTCCATGGGAAGCGTGAACCAAGTGACCACACAATAGACTAGGATCCTGCCTCTGTTCCCTCCTCTCCTGACCTCTAACCCTGGTCCTTCAGCTTGTGGCTCTGTCATGAACTCAGGTCTGAAGAGCAGGTGCAGCAGAAGCAGTGAGCACCCTGGACCCTGTGCCTGTCCCTTCTTTAGTCAACCTTGGCCACATAAACCCTGCTTCTGATTCCCCATTGCACATGGAACTGTATGTGGATTTCATGGCTTCTCTTGATCCTTGGGACACACCCTGCAGTGGACTCTGCTCATCCAGAGGGACCTGTTCTCTATGACTAGGACCAGGTTGGCCTCAGAAAGCCACACTCACACTCTGCCACCCACAGAGCCTCGTGTGGTGTGGCTAGTGTCTACTGAGGACATCCCTTGGCCTTACAGTCTATCCTGATTCAGCATCCTTTCCCTTGGAGGAGCTGCTTGGTGCTTGTGAGCTTGACAGAGTGCACAGTCTCGAGCCACATGAGGGGCTGCATAGGGGGGACTTCAGCAAAGGTGGATGAGGGCACAAGAACATCCCTATGATGATACCTCATAGCTGTTCATGTTCTGACTGTTTCCTATATCATCACAGTGAATCTCTAAGGGCCCCAAGGTAGTCCACTGTGGGCCTGAACTGTCCCTGGGGGGAACAGGGCACCCTCTGCTGCTGAGCTAGGAAAGGCGTGGGGGAGGCAGGATTAGGTCCCTGAGGGCTCAGCTGTGGTCAGACCTCAGGTCACAGCTCTCCTGTGACAGCATCCAGTGCATCCTGTTGGGCACAGAGCCAGCTGGGGTTGACCTACCCAGCCTCCAGAACAGGAAGTACTGGCTCAAAGCCCTGGCTGCTCCCCAAGTTGGCCTCTACTCAGGGTGTTACCCAACCTTCTAGTGTTTCTGCTCTTGTTGTGCCACATTAAAAAAAAAAAAAAAAACCTACAAGTTATTTGGAAGAAAGAAGTTGCAAGCAGGCCCTGTGGGAGTCCTACAGGGGTTTCCCGACTGTCTTCCTAGGTCATAATTCGGGCCACCCTTGTCTACAAGTCTGAGTCCTAGGAGATGCATGAGCTCCAACAGAGGAGGAAACCAGGGGCAGGTAACCCAGACAGAGCACTGAAGCTTGATCTCTTCCCTCAACCCCGTAGCTGGCACAAACGAATATGTGGATATGGAAATTGTCCAGACCACATGTGCCAAGGCCCAAGACAAGACAAAGTGCCCCTTCAGTGAGCATCTGGCATGAGCTTAACATGGGTGAGGCAAATAAGTAGTAGGCCTGTGTGTATATGCATGTGCATGTAGAAGGCTGTGTGTGTACATGTGTGCACACACATGCATTGTGCCACCAGGTAAATATGAGCACTTATAGGGAGATCACTTGTGGAGATGACATGTGAGTGTGTGCACCTCCACATCTGTGCAACGGGCAAGGAAGTGAAGTGTTGAGAAGCCACCCCTGCACTGAGGGTGCTCAAGTTGGGGGCAAGGGCAGTAGTAGAGCTGGGGAGAAGGGAGAGGGATCTGGGCGTCCCAACCTCACCAGCCCAAAGTCAGACTGAGCAGTTCAAACTTGAGAGGGCTCAGACCCCTAGCAGCCCTCAGTTTCAGCCTGACATCCAGGTGCCTGAAGGGCATCCTGTGGGCACTGAGTCCCTGTCACCCTATCCATTCCACCTCTCTAGGTCCCCTGGCCTAGTTTGCCCTTGAGTACTCCTCAATGCTGTCCTGTGCTGAGATAGAGGAACTGAGATAGTGAGTTCATAAACAGCCTGTGCCCCCTCTGCAGGCTCCTGGCCCTGAAGAGCTGCTCCCTGGGGACCATGAGGGATGAGAACCTGGGATACCTGAGCTGAGGACAGTGCCCTGTGAGGACTTCCCCTCCACCACTCCTCTCTGATTTTAGTGGCCAGGCATCATCCTCCTCTCTAGCCACAATCACCTTGCCTCTCTTCCTGTGGCAGAAACAGCTCTGCCACTTTGTGGTCCACACTATATCCTGAGAGCACTCCATGACCCTGAAAAGGTCCAGCTGTCACACTACCTGAGGTGCTGTTTTGGCCAGGTCATACTGACTGCAGTCTCCTCAGTTCCTCAGACCCCAAGCTCCAGGCAGCAGGCTTCTCCAGGTAGCATGAACACCCAGGAGCTATTCCCTCTTCCTCTTTCTGTGCTTCTCAGCCACACCTGTGGCAGACACACAAAGCCAACCCTTCCTTGCTCAATAAAAACATGCACCAGCTTCATTGTGCGAAGGCATACTCTCAAGGTGAAGGGAATTTCTAGGGGAGCTGTCCTCAAAGCTAGATGCTGTCTGACCAGCACAGTCCTTTTGGGTATTGTCATTCACCTGAGGTGGGGCCAAGTCATGGGCACTGAGGCCCCTAACTCTGGCACCATCATCCTTTCTTTTAGGGTGGGCCCTCTGGTTCACTCCTTCCAGCTGTTTGCCTAAGAACCAAGCTCAGAGAAGGTGACCTGGTCCGTCAGCCAGGTTATTTTCACTGTTGCAGCCTCAGTGAGGATCTGAGCAAGGCCACTGACCTACAACTAACCTTGGAGATACTCTGGCTCTTGCTGGGGTTTTATTTGGGTGCAGGATGAGAGTGCCTTATGCAGAATGCTTGAGAACCAGCATGCTCCAGGTCTGAGAGATCTGTGGGATTGTGGGAAATTCTTCCACATATGATGAAATCTCCTGGGGATGGGATCCACACCTGAACAAATTGTTCAGCTGCTTTTTATAGTGGAATCCTTTCTTCAGTACATGCTGAAAGCTTCAACTGAATGGTCAGAGAGAGACAGGAGAGGATGTACCTTAGGTGATTGGGGAAGTTACTCTGATATAGTGATTCAGGCCTCCATAGGAGGCTGCTGTCAAGGACTGGCTGCTGGGTCGGCGACTGGGTGATCAGTGTCACATCGTCTCATGGTAGATCTTGGATGACGATAGCTGAGGGACAGTCTCCTTTCCAGGAGAAGACTCTGAGGCCCTGGGGTCTCAGTCATGTGAGGCTGCCCTTTCCCTTGAGTCCAGGTGATCCCAAGTCCAGGACACTAGCTCAAGTCTTCAGAGGAGTGAAATGTCACTGTAAACCTGTCACCTGTGTCCTCAGTCTGGAAGGAGATAAGACTATGAGAATTCAGAGCTGACCAATGCCACTTCCTACATGACCACCACTCACCATGCAGAGCTGAGAAGAAATCTGACCTTGGATTTATAGTGACAAGGACACAAATTAAGGTCAAGCTGTGCTCTGCTGTTAGCCACATATCAGGCACTGCATCCTGGGTGAAGAGCCTTTGTCCATGGCACAAATAGCATTAAAGTTACCACATGTCCCAGGACAGAATGAAGATCTCACTAATAATGAGCAGGTAGCAAGCACTGTAGCCTGGGTCCTCAGGGCTGAGCACCTGCAAGGTAACTGCTCCAGTGGGCAGCAGTGACTTCTACTGTTAGAATTCTCCCTGGACACTGGGGGTCCCTGGAAGATCCTACCCACACAGGGCATGGCCTGTCTCTCCAAAATGCTCTTCAAGTTGTCTGCTAGAGCTCCTAACCCTGATGAATGTGGACAGGCCACACTTGCTGACCTTGCAAGGAAAATCCAAAAGAAAATACCAAGAGCAAAACAGGATAACTGTATAAGAAATATAATTCATAATTTAGTCCTGTCAAAAGAACTCTCTTAATTACAATGTAGTTGCTTAGAAATGTGCCTTTGAGGCCACTAATGGCACTCTGTTTTGCCATTTCTAATCATGCCAACATGATTAGGAACAAAAGTGAAATAGTGTCTACCATCAAAGGCAGTATTGGTCCTGTGGGGTTTCTCCATTCCTGTACTTCAGAAGGCATGTGCTCTTCAGAGAAACATGTATTTGACATACAAACAAGTCAACCTTCATTAGCAGTCCCAACATGAAGGAGTTTTTAGACATCAACTTAGCTTTCTAATTATAAGGCAAAATTTAGAATCTCTAGTTAGTATAACTATGATCATGCGCTTTTGTACTTCAGGTATCTAGAAAATTCACCAATGGTGAAACAGCTAGAGAATGGCTTTGGATCTCTTCCAACATTAGGAAACAGTAGTGATACCCACAAGCAGGCTTTTTATATAATGTACATAAAAAAAATAATGTACTTGCATCTCATTTGTACAATGAATTACTGAGTTACAGAAAGTACATGTAGACCCTAGTTAAATGGTCTAAAATGGCATAGTCTTTGTTGTCCAAGCAGCAATTTCTCCACCTGAGTGGTCCTGAACTGCATCAGAGATGTAATGTCCTACTGGCCATGTCCTAAGTTTCAGGCTCAGATGTCATGTGCGCTGTGTGAGACAGGACTTCCCGGTTACTGTGCACCCTGTCCCAGGCAGATTCATTATTCTCACTGCCTTTGCACATCCTCACAGCATGCTTTGTCCTCATTATAGAGCTCAAGTCTCAGACAAAAGAACTCCCAGCTGTACCATAATACCTTAAAATATAGAAGTTTACTGAAGCAGACTTATGAAGTGATCAGTAAACAATCAAAGACTGTGTTGCAACTCTTTCCTCGGGAGTCAGTGCCTCATAGCGAAAGAAAGAAGCACTTGTCTTCAAGACACACAACTGCTGTTTGAAGGCCAGTTTCTGTCAATTCATGCTTAAAGAGGATCTACGTTTAGAAAACACTGTTTTACGTATGGAATTGACACATCAATGTCATAAATTTTATTGATTGATTGATTGATTTTTTGATTGATTGATTGTATTTTAAGGAAGGGTCTACAAGGTGTTCGGGGTCTCACTACTAGATTGGACTCATAGTGATCCACCGGTTTACAGCCTTCCAAGAGCTGGCATTCCAGGCATACACCACCATTCCCAGTCTCAATTGCCATCTCAACATTCCCCAGGGACAGGGCCAGCACAGCAGGCCCAAGAATCAAACCCCCAACCTCTGCACCTATTTGTAGGAGCTTTAATACAATGAGCTATTTAGCCAGACCTTAAACTTTATTTTTTATAAACATTTTTATCCATGTTCTAAAATTATCACAAACTCTATCACACTTAAATTTTTTAGGGGGGAGGAGGTGGGGATCAAACTCAGGACCTTACGCTTACTAGACAAGTGCTTAGGCCACTGAGCTATGTACCCTGTCCAGACACTTAGAAATGTTCTCTACCAAGCTTCACCCTGCACAATATTTCTGCAAGTTGCATTACATTTATGATTTGTTCCTCATCTGTCTATTTTCATTCTGATCCATCATTTCTTACCTAAAATTTTCTCTTCTGTATATATTCCTTTGCATCTGTTTTCTGTTTATTGGTTTCTTTATATCCTTCACTCATTCTTTAAATGCACCTTCAAACAAATTACAAGCTGTCTCAATGTAGACAAATTACATTTTCCTCTATTAGATAAAATATATTCTGTTACAATAGAAACATATGTCTGCTTTTGATACCATTATATATCTGAATATTGACTCAGTAAATTTATATTTAATGCAAATTTATTATTAAAGCAATCCTACACGTTTTTAAAACAACATCATGAAAACCACACTTCAGAGAGCCAAGAATACCGGAATATTCTAGTATGAACCTTTATCTCATTTGCACTTGATATATGAATAAAAACCTAAATATTAGAGCAGCATAATTAATATTAAGTTGTTTTCAAGTCAAAAGAAATCCTAAGCACATTCTTGATCTTTTGGGATATGCGGAGCCATTCTGTGACTTTGGAGTCCTCACTTGTGCTTTCATGCAAATTCCAGATGTTCTGGCATCTTGGAGTTCATGTGTTTGGTCAGTGAGGCTCAGCAAGTGCTTGAGCAGCCAGCTCAGTGCTCCTTGGAGGTATGCAGAGGATGAGACGTGGGGTCTGGGCCACAGAGGGAGCCGTGGAGAAAGAATCCCAGGACAGAGCGCTTGGGATGAAAGCAGCAGTTCTGGAGGCCAGCAGGACCCAGGCCTTGAATGCCCGAAGCAATGCAGCCTGGGTTCAGCCCCTCCATTCATGAAGGCTTCACTCATGGGACCCATTACACCCTTTCTAGAAACAGCGACATTCTTTTCCTAGCTCCGTGCTCTTTCCTGTGCTCCCTGATGGGGCCAAGCTCCTGCATCCCTAGTGGGACCTTAGGGCTGATGATCAGATTGTGAGGCTCTAGATGTACTGCTAAAAGCTTCTCCTGAAGAGGTCAGTGTTAATCACAGCAGCAGGAAGGATCCGAGTAGCGCTAAGGACAGGAGTGGTCATGGGGCATGGCCTTGGAAAGCATATCTGGTCCCAGCCCCTACATCTCAGGCTCTTTCTCCTGTACTCTGTAGCACACCTGCTGTGAGGTAAGCAGGTCTGCCCCAACAGTCCTCCCACCATGCCCCACTTATCATACAGCCATAGAGCCAGCTGACCATGGACTAGAGCCTCTGTGAATGTGAGGCCAGGAATGATTTGCTTCTTCTTTCTCAGGCTTTCAGGCACAGCAAACAGAATCTGATTCTTGCAGAGACCCTGGAGAACTAGGATAGTGTCCTCTGACCATGGCCTTCTAAGGAGGAACTGAGTCATGAATGGTGGGTGCCAGACACAATTAGGTCCCCGGAGTTGTTCTCCTTCTCAGCCTGTAACTCCCCCACCTTACATGACAAGGGGGCTGTGCTGAGGTAATTCAGTTAAGAATCTGTCTGTCCATGCAACTGGGGCTGCACCAATGTCATTCTGGGATGGTGTCATAACAGGGTCACAGGACCTGTATAGCAAGAGCAGATGCTAATGGGATGGGGACATGAGGAAGAGATCAAGAGCTGTGGGCCACCTAGAAGACTTGGGAAGGCTTGAAAGAGGTGGGCTCAGAGGCTGAAGAAGAGGAGGGAGAGAGGGGGCAGAGATAAAGAGAGGAAGAGAGAGAGACAGACAATAAAAACGGATATATAAGGTCAAGATTATGACATCAAGTTCATCCTCATAAAAAAACCACAGCGATGACATCCAGACAAACACAGAGAAAAGAAAAACAGATCTAATTCCAGGATTCTAGGTAAGGGCAGTTTACACAAAGTTCAGGGTTCTGCCTATCATTGAAACCCCAAAGACAAAGGGGAAGCATGCAGCATAGACTAAGGTCACACAGTGCCCTCCACAGACGGGCTCAGCCTGCTATAGTGCTGATAGGCTTTGTGCTGATATTTGTTTTGTCTTTCTCACTATGTCAATTTCAAAGCGATGGTCCTTTTCCACTGCTCCATCATTTGAAAGAGAAGTTGCAGGTAGGGAGAATACTTCAGGAAGTGTGTGCCTACCCCTAACTTCCACCCACATACTGACAGTTCCCATCCAGCCTTTTGCCCCCAGCTGTGCCTAGGTTCACAGCTCCTGCTCCTGAAACCTAGCACCAAACTCATAAGAGCTGCTTCATACCAGGACACCATGCCTGCAGTCTGAGTGTACAAATGAAAGGGCTGTGCCCAGCAAGATAGGGTCTCACAGAGTGACCAAAGTGCCTCAAAATACTCCATGCATTTGGGAAGTCCTTCCAGTGACAGTTTTCTTTTTGATGACCTCATTGCCTTCCTTCTGAGGATACCATGCACGTGCACAGGATGCAATGTTCCAGATTGATTGGCTTTCCTCACCTCATGATGGAATTTGCATTTCCTCCAAGCCTCTGGAGGACTTGAATGTTCATTTCCCTTTGCCCTGAACAGTGCTCCACTGTCTGGATGGACCTGGTGCCCCACAGCCTTGACTAAAGTGTACCCTGGCTGTGGGCAGGTCGTGGCCAATTTGGATGAAGCTCTGCATACAGACACCTCAGCGGACATAACTCTATAGGTCTTCTCAGGAAATGTCAAGAAGCCAGACTGATAGACCTTAGGGTGAATGTTGCTTAGCTGTTCAGAATCCATCAAATTCTCCCACAGTGGCTCCTTCCCTCCCACAGCAAGTACCAATGAGCTTCTGCTGCTCCATATCCTGGCCAGGACTGGGGTTGTCAGCATCTGGACTGGGGCCACCCTGGGAGAGGTGATGGCTCACATTACGCATCCGGGGTGTGCACCTTCCATGTCCTGTTGACAGTGGGTGAGGACCCTGTTCTCAGTATTCATCCCTACCTGGAGATCTCTTTCCTGAGGTGTAAGTTAAGATTTGTGCCCATTAACAAAATGAGTCTATTTCCTTCATGATCACCTGTCTTTGTTCTGAGGAATAGTGCTCTAGGAGAAGTGCATTTTGCCAACATTTTGCCCTCTGTGTCTTATCTCTTGTTTTCTTGACCCTGGGTGGTCAAGAGAAGAAGGTTTTCATTTGATTAAGGCCTAACTCTTAGTTTCTGGCTTTCACAGTCCAGGCGTTTGAGGCTGTGTGTAAGACATGTGTGCCATAGCTCAGGTCATCTAGGCATCCTTCTTTTGTCTTCTAGGAGCCTTAGAGTTCTCCATGGCATGTTGGGCCAGTGCCTGCTCTGGAACTACATGTGTGAAGAGAGTCATGTCAGAGTGGACTCCCTTTCTATGTGTACAAGTCCAGCTCTTCCAGGGAGATGCTGTACCTCTTCTGGAATGTACTTTACTTAATTGAACAGAACCATTGATCATATTATGTGGGTCAGAGGCTTATGTTTTCTTTCCACACCCATCCACCTGTCACTAACCTGCTGCTTCCCTGGTTAACAGCGACTTCCGGTATGGTCTTGGACATTATGCATGGAGCAGATATTTCTGTCTTGTGCTTGTTCTCAGAGGGAAGCTTCTAAATCACTCCCTGGGTGTGGGATGTGCCTCTGGGTTTCTATAGTAATCTTCTTCCTGGTCATCTTTACCCAGGACCCTCTGTGTAATTTGATATGATGTTTTGTCATGCAGCGTGTTGTACTTTCTTGAGTTCTCCTTCCCTGTCTATGCATATTATCATGTGAGTCTTCCTTCCTGTGTTGATGTCATGGTTCATATGGGTATTTATACACTGAATGAGCCTTTCACACCTATGAGAAATGCTGCCTCAGTTGTATTTCTGTGCTGCTAGCAGGGCACAGGCAGATTAATGTCAGCTGCTCTTCCAGGCCTCTGTGTGTTCAGCATGGGGGAGGAGCACAGGGTCCTCTTGACCTCACCAACTGCCTTGGCTCCTGATCAGATGGTCAGCCTTTTCCAACACTGTTGAGCCAAAGGTTCATTTCTCATCTCTACTGTGAAATTCCAGATATCTCATGGGCTAACCCAACACCATTTCCCTTGCATGGATAATTTTCTCTGCAGTGCAGGAACCTCACTAGGAGTCCTCAGAATAATTCACTGCAGGTTTCACAGCAGGCTGATGGGCCCCTCCGGTCATGTGCAGGGCTCCTGTGCTACACTGCTGCTGATTCCTGAGATGCCTCCTCTCACACCAGCCAAGTGTACAGCAGGCATTGGAGCTTACATTCCCCCCATACCCAGGGAAGTCTTCTGGGTGCCAGGTAAGGGCCAGGGGACCCATGAAAACCTACCATTTCCACCCTAAAGTCATGGTTCCTGGGTCATTGTGAGAGCATTGGGGTTGGAGGATAAAAGATCCAATCTGTCACCAATCCTTCCTCTCCTTCCTGAAATGTTCCCATGATTACTTCATCTCAAGTACTGTCATCTATCCCCAATTTGCTCCCTGTAGCTGGGTATTTGCCTTACCACATGGGACCAAGAGGGCTAGAAATGGGGACACCTATCCTGAGAGTTATAAAAGCACCTACATTCCAAAGACTGCACAAACTCAGTATAGGATGTCTCATTAAGAATTGTCCCGTATCGTGAAAGGACTTCCTTTTTTTTTT
>PVKA01034749.1:0-23135 GCA_004027165.1 Ctenomys sociabilis | reverse complement strand
GGAGTGCCTACAAGGCCCTGAGGTTCATACTTAGCGCTGAAAAAAAAAAAAAAACAAGGGAAAAAACCCCAGTGGTGCACACCAGTAATCTCAGCACTCAGGAAGGTGAGGAAGGAGGATCCCTGTAAGTTCTGGTCCAGCCTGGACTACAAAGTGAGGCCTTGTCTCAAAACATAAAACAAAAACTCAAAAACGATAGAACTTGAAAGATCTCAAACGCATGTGTTTGAATGAGAAAGCCAATTTCAAAATCAGACCTACAAGCTTATATTTCACATAATTTCTCTTAGATGAGAAATCCGAACACAGGCAGAAGAAAATAGAAAAAAGTAGGAACAGGGAGGCAGGCCCTTTGCCAAGGGAAGACCAAGGTGGAGGGAGCGAGGGAGGGCCACGAGATAGCTTGGAGGCACAAGTGCCTGCCTGGCATGTGCAAGGGCCTGTATTTGATCCCTGGAATTCCATGTGCTGCCCTTTGCCAGCCCCACCAGGAAGGCAGTCATTCCACACTGGAAGCATAAAGAAGAAAAATCAAAAAATAATCAACTCAGGATGGCCACAGAGCAGCTCACACTTAGGAGCCTCGCTCAGGGCTGATGCAGCTGCTGTGGCAGGTGTGTCTGCAGTGACACTCGGGGCGGGGCCTGTGGGTGCCCATTTACAGCAAGATGGACGCTGGCCTAGAAGAGCACGCGTCCAGGAGCCCAGAGAACACAGCCCGGCCTCTACACCCTGGATTCAACAGGGGGCCCCAAGAGCAGGGTGGAAAGAAGGAAGCACACCCGTGCAGGCCTAGTGGGTCCCTCTTCCATAGGGCACTTGGTGACACACCATGCCCAACGGCGCCAGCAGCTCTGACCTGCAGTGTGGATGGGGAGTGCAGGGACCCAGGCCCTGGGTGGGAAGAGGGAGGCAGGACCAGGGCTCTCCAGTGTCAGGCCAGCATGGCACCTCCTCCTCACCTAACACCTCCACAGGCTCCTCTACGGGAAGGAGGGGGACACACAGGTCAGAGAAGGAAACTGCCACATCCCATCCTGCCCGAAAGCAGGAGATGCCAGACCCCTTCTCAAGGACAGCACCCTACAGGGTAGCCTCAGTGGAGAAATCCTTCCAGGGCTGCCAAGGACACCACCCGCAGGTGCCACACTCAAAGCCCCCAGGGCCTGAGGTGAGGACGATGGTGACGAGGTGTGGGCCTCTTTCCTCTGCCTCTGTGCTGGGCTCCAGGGAATGTGACAACCCTTCCTCCTCCACTGCTCCCAACAACCTGGCAGGCAATGAGAGTGCAGGAATTTTCCATACATGGATCAGCTGTCTTCTCTAGAAATGCTTCGAAATCTCCCACTTCTCTGTTGCTTTCAGCTGGACACAGTGCTGCAATCCTAGCATTCACTCAGGCAGCTGAGGCAGAATTGCGAATTCTCCGGCCCTAGTAATTGAGTGACTCTGAGACTCAGTCTCAAAGAATAAAAAGAAGCCGGGTGTGGTGGCACAGGCCTGTAATCCCAGCATTTGGGAGGCTAAGGCAGGAGGATTTGTTGTGAGTTCGAGACCAGCCCGAGCCACAAAATGAGCTTAAGGCCAGCCTGAACTGTATAGTGAGACCCTGTCTCAAAAAGACAAAAAAAAAAAAAGTTCCTCAAAGAATAAAAAGATGTAGTGCTATGACTCAGCGATGAAGCAACTCCTGAGCCTGTGTGAGGCCCAGGGTTCAAAGCCCAGTAAGACCAGGTGTGGTAGCCCACGCCTGTAATCCCAGCACTCTGGAAGGCTGAGGCAGGAGGATCACTGTGAGCTCAAGGTCAGCCTGGGGCACACAGTGGACTCAAGGCCAGCCTGGACTGCATAGCCAGACCATGTCTCAAAAACAAAACAAGGGATTCAGTCCCTGGTGTGCTGTGCTGACCTTACCCCCTGAGATGAACTAAGACAGTGGCAGAGACTGGGCTTGGTGGCGCAAGCCTGTAATCTCAGGCTGAAAACAGGAGGATCACTACAAGTCCAATCCACGTAGTGAGACCCTGTAGGCCCTATACTAAAAAATAAAAAAAACATAAAAATAAAGAAATCTGTTTAAACCCAAGGCGGCGGGGGGGGGGGGGGGAGGTACCATGGGAGAGTGGACACAGGCTGTAAACCCTAGCACTCTAGGAGGCTGAGGCAGGAGGCCTGCAAGTTTGCGTGCAGCCTGGGAAGCTTAGCAATTTAGTGAGACTCCATCTCAAAATAAAAAAGGTTGGAGCCGGGCGTGGTGGCGCATGCCTATAATCCCAGCACTCGGGAGGCTGAGGCAGGAGGATTGTTGTGAGTTCGAGACCAGCCTGAGCTACAAGTGAGTTTAAGGCCAGCCTGAACTGCATAGTGAGACCCTGTCTCAAAAAGACAAAAAAAAAATAAAATAAAATAAAATAAAATAAAAAAGGTTGGAAGCCGGGCATGGTGGTGCATGCCTGTAATCCCAGCACTCAGGAGGCTGAGGCAGGAGGATTGTGAGACCCTGTCTCAAAAAACAAAAAGGTTGGAGATATAACTCGGTTTAGTTCTCACTACCACAAAAAATAAAACATAAAATTATTCTTTTGTCTTTTTAAGACAGTCTTGCTATGCAGTTCAGGCTAGCTTTGAGTTCACTTCGTATCCCATGGTGCTCTTGAACTTGGAGCAATCCTCCTGCCTCAGCCTCCTAAGTGCACTATCACACCGGGCTAAACATAAAATTCTTAAAAGCAGCTCACTTTCTCAGCTCTACCACTGCTGTGAGGAAATCCCTGAATTCCTCCCTGGGAAAGAGGTCCTTCTCTGATCTCCAGCCTCCTCCCCTCACTGCCACCTTCCCTGCTCTTCAGGCCTCCCCTGAGCACTCCCTGGCCTTTATCCCCAGCCTTAGCTTTCTCCCAGACATGGCCCTCCTCCCCGCTGCAGGTTAATGGCAGTGGTCAGCTGCCACTGCACCCACTGGGCCTCCCTCTTCTGCAGAGCCAAGGAGAACTGCATCCCAAACTGCTAGGCATGAAGGCTGGCAGCCGCAGTGCCATGCCTGGGAAGCTGGGGGGTGGGGGGGTTCACCAGCTGGGCTCTGCAGGGAGCACACGGCCAGCTGCAACCTCCCCCAGATTACAGTGATACGGGCACTAGGAAAACATCACAATGACAGGCAGATACTATGAACGTAGACACAGACATGCTTGGTAGGCATCTGAGATGAACAAACGCTTCTCAGATGAAAAAATAGAAATGGCAAATAAATATATGAAAAAAGGTTCAACACTATTGGTCATTCAACAGATGCAAATTAGAAAAACACTGAGACTCCATCTCACCCCAAGAAAGAATGGCTATCATCAAAAAGTTAACCATTTCAATTAAAAAAAAAAAAAAAGTCAACCAATAACAAATGCTGGAGGGGTTATGGGGAAAAAGGAACCCTTCTCCACCGCTGATGGGAGTGTAGACTGGTGAACCAGTGTGAAAATCAGTGGAGATTTCACAGAAAACTAAGACCGTTGCATCTGGCCTGGCCATTCCTGTCCTGGGTATCCCAAAAGAATTAAAAGTGTCATACCACAGCAATGTATGCACACCTGAAGGGCAGCACAGCTTGTAACAGCCAAATCTTGGAAACAGCCCAAATGGCCGTCAATATATTCTTTTTTTTTTTTTTTTTTTTTTTTTTTTTTGCAGAACTGGGGATTGAACTCCCTTGTACTTGCCAGGGAAGCACTTATTCCACTGAGCCATCTCCCCAGCCCCTGAGATATATACTCTTAAGTGAAATAAATCAGACATGCATATATAAATATAATATTTTTTCTCTGGTGTGAAAAACTGAAAGTGTAAATAAGGACCAAAATGTGTAAGTATTGTGAAACAGGAAGAAACTGTTCAAATGGGGAGAGGAACAAAGGAAGGGGGAGGGGCAAAGGAAAAGTTAAAAAAAAATGAGAAAGGAAAAGATGGAAAAAAGGCTCTTTTTAAATGCAGAGGGGAGGAGGGGCTGAAGTGAGGGGAGAGGAATGGGTAAAAAAAAGTTATACCATGTAGAGGTACACATTCTCTATAAGGAATGTGATCATGATGTATACCTAAAAAAATCCTTGACAGACATGAGCAACTAACAACACATAAAGAGTTCTAGTCCATGGGCTAGAGCTCTGAGTTCAAGAACAGGCACCCAATCACTAAGGGAGGGAAAAGGGAAGGAGGAGAGATGGAGGGAGGGGAATTATACTTTCTGAGCAGGTGGAAATAATTCCAGGAATTCAAGTTGTCTTAGGAAACTTAAAAGTCAATGTAACACACCACATCAGTAAAGTGAATAAAACTTACAATCATTTTGAGGAACATATGAAAATATATTACATAGCCGGGCATGGTGGCGCATACCTATAATCCCAGCCCTCGAGAGGCTGAGGTAGGAGGATCACCACAAGTTTGAGGCCAACCTCGGATACATAATGAGACTGGTCTCAAAAAGAGAGGGGGGGGAAGGGGCTGGGGACATGGCTCAGTAGAATAAGCGCTTCCCTGGCAAGCACAAGGGCCTGAGTTCAATCCCCAGTTCCGCAAAAAAAAAAAAAAAAAAAAAAAAAAAAAATCCTTACAACAAACTATGTAATTAAGATTGTACCATGCCCAGGACAGAGCTCCACGACACACCCCTGCCTAGCAAGCATGAGGTCATGAGTTCAATTTCCAGTACAAAAAAGTTTGTACACTACTGGCATAAGGCCAGTACAGAGCAGCAGCTAGACCTGCGAGTCCAAAAGTAAAACCACCCTGATGGGTAATTAATTAATAAAGCACTTTGGAAAACAGTGCAGCAGCATATCAATTGATTAAACACACAATCTACACTTTGCCCAGCGACTCCTCTTGGGCGTGTGAGAGAAAAGCACGACCTCACAAGGCCCATACAGTGTTCTCCACAGCTCCTCTCAGAGTAGCCATAAGTTCAAGTGTGTCGTGTGCATGCCTGGAGCAGGGAGCAGCAGACCCCAGAGCTCCAGGCCATCCACCAAGGTGACCAAAAGCTATCACACCTAGACCCCTCTCTGGAACCCGCGGGCCCCAGGCCAGCCTGGACACACAGCACAACCTTGTCACTAACACCCCCAAAGCAGCCAGTCACACATGGTGAGCTGCATTTTATCCAATATCCAAATTAGAAAATCTACAGATACAGAAAGTGAGTAGAGATTGCCTAAGACCTGTGCAGGAACAGCCCGCAAAGACAGATGCTGCAGGGGACCGGGACTCACCACATTCATGTGGACACAACTGCTTTCTTTGTGGTGAAGAGAATATTCTAAAACTAGGTTGTGCTGGGCACGGTGGTGCAAGCCTGTAATCCCAGCACTTGGGAGGCTAAGGCAGGAGGATCACTGCAAGTTCAAGGCCAGGCTGCACTACACAGTGAGACTCTGTCTTAAAAAAACAAAGAAAAGAGAGGGAAGAGAGTTCAGTGGCATAAGTTCCTGCCTGGCAAGTGCAAGGTCCTGAGTTCGATCCCCGGTACCAAAAAAAAGGTTGTGATGACAAATATAAAAGTACCAAAGTCCAAAAAGACAGGAAAAAAAAAAAAGCCAGGCGTGGTGGCGCATGCCTATAATCCCAGCACTCAGGAGGCTGAGGCAGGAGGATTGTTGTGAGTTCGAGACCAGCCTGAGCTACAAAATGAGCTTAAAGTCTGCCTGAACTGCACATGGTGAGACCCTGTCTCAAAAAGACAAAAAAAAAGTACCGAAGTTTCCACTTTAGGCAAATTCTATAGGATCTGAATAAAAATTTCTAAATAAAACTATTTTCAACTTTTAAAATTCCTATTTATGGGCCAGGAAGATAGCTCAGCGATCTATGTGCCTGCCTGGCAAGCACAAAAGCCACCCCGGGTGCCCAGCCACAGAAACGGGAGGCCTGTAATCCCAATGCTGGGGAGGCTGAGACAGGAGTATGACTGAGTCCGTGCTGCATAGTGATACCCTGTAACAAATACATAAATAAATAAAAAAAGATTACATTTTTAAATTTATTTTTCTGAGACAGGGTCTCACTACATAGTTCAAACTGGCCTTGAACTCACTGTGTGGCCCAACTGGCCTAGAACCTGCAGCCATCCTCCTGCCTCAGCCTCACAAGTGCTGGGTTTGCAGGTGTGTGTTCCAAAGAAAGCTGTTTTTTCTAAAAGAAGAAATCAGGAAAAGTCTTTTTTTTTAAAAAAACGCACAGAAACTAATCCAGATCGGCTGCTTGTAAATGCTGGAGTCTCCTCACTAAATGGAGGCTACAGTGACCTCCGCTTGGGGCGGGGACACGTGGCCGGACGGAGACTATAACTTGTCAGAAAAAACCGCCATAAGTTCCCAGTTGTCAAAGGACCCCCGCACCCCACTTCCTCGCTCCCTTCCCAAAGTACTTGGCAAGAACGCACGGAGGAAACCGACCGACAAAAGCATCCCAGCATAAAACCGCTCACCAACTCGCAACAGCAAGAGACGGGAACCGGAAGCTGTGGCGCCATCTTTGTTACGGGAAAAACAAGGTCTGAAAAGAAGCCACGAGAACCATTCTTACTGTGGGCAGCCAAGGGCAAAGGAAAGCGGCGGCGGCCATCTTAACTGAGGGCATTTGCCCAACCTAGGAAATGCAAAGCCCAAGTTTGAGCAGTTTTCAGAGGAAGCTTAATTGTACGTGTGCTTGGTAAACAACGAGAGAAAAAGAAAAAAAAAGTGTTTTGTTTTGTTTTTTAAATTTTAAAGGTAAATGTGTAGTTGCAGGCCAGGCTCAGTGGTGCAGTGCCACTATGGCAAACATAAGGTCCTGAGTTTGAGTCCCAGTGCCTACTACCCCTCCCCCACCAAAAAGGGACAGCAGGGTGTCGGGGCACACCCATGTAAGGCCAACATTTTGTAAGGCTGAGACAGAAGGATCACAAGTCCAAGCACTGGGCGATTTAGAGCAGGGAAACCCTGACTAAAAACAAGAAAGAGCTCAGTGAGAAGGCCCTCAATTCAACTTTGAATAAGGAGAGGAAGGACAGCATGGAGGGAGGGAGAAAGGGAGGGAGGAAGGGAAGAGGGGAGGCAGAGAAAGATTAATTTATAAGTATGATGAAATATTTTGATGTATGTAGGCATTCCAGTACCAGTATGGAGCTAGCAGAATTGAAGGCCCACAGAAAGGAGACAAGAAAAGGAACTATCAAAAAACCATATTGCAGCAAATTTACTATAAGATCTAATAGATGTTCTGAAGAGCTAAACAGAGGAGGTTGTCTTTATAGGAAAGAAAGCAGAAACGAAAAAGCAAAATAAAAGTGGGCTTGCATGTTGGGCCTGATGGCACATACCTGTAATTGGGAGGCTGAGGGAGGAGGGTTGCTGCAAGTTTAAGACTGCTAATTATGCAGTGAGTTCAAGGACAGCCTAAATCACATAGCAAGACCCTGTCAATAAATAAATAAATAAATAAATAAATAAATAAATAAATAAATAAATTGTGAGTTCAGTTGGAATCACTGACTCAGATTGCCTGAAACATCTGGTTTGGGGAAAATTGGCATCCTCCAAAGTTCGTTTGTGTGCTCCTCTGTATGAGTGACTCCCTTCTGGCTTGGGCTGCTGCAGGAGGCTGGTCCAAAACAACACCCTCCACCAGCTGTTTAACTGGACTTAGGACCTTTCGCCCACTGTATGTCTTCTCTGATGAGTCCTGTCTGCTCAAAGCTTCCTGCCCATGCTGAATGTGGGTAAGACCCCATAAATTAGGAGTCTTGGGGCGAAGAGGAGTATTTGAAGTAACATTACTTGCCATTGGCCAACTAATACCAAATGGAGAGTCTTAGGGGAGTTATTTCTGGATTCTTGGTATTCTGAACAAGAACTGAACAGGATACCAAAAGAGAGTAAGAACAATAAGATTTATTAAAATCAAAACAGGGGGCTGGGGAGATGGCTCAGTGGAATAAGGGCTTCAAAGGCCTGAGTTCAATCCTCAGGAAAAAAAAAAAATCAAAACAGGCAAAAAATTTTTGTTTTTATTTTTTTATTTTGTCTTTTTGAGACAGGGTCTCACTATGCAGTTCAGGCTGGCCTTAAGCTCACTTTGTAGCTCAGGCTGGTCTCGAACTCACAACAATCCTCCTGCCTCAGCCTCCCAAGTGCTGGGATTATGGGTACGTGCCACCACGGCCCGGTGCAAAAAATAATTTAAATAAAAACATCAACAGTACACTGCTCATTGTGAGAACAGGCGAAGGAGAAGGGTACACAGTCCCAGTGCAGCAAGTTCTGGGCCCCTTGAGTCCTGGGGCTGTGGGGAACCATGGTGGGGTTGGCAGAAGTCACAGCCCAACGGAGGGGTGGGGAGCTTTTGGGCATTGACTTTTTTTTTTTTTAATGTGTTTAGTACAGGGTCTCACTATGCAGATCAGACTCGTAGTGATACACCTGTTTTCAGCCTCGCCAGCACTGGAATTACAAATGTGTTAAGGGGCTGGGGAGATGGCTCAGTGGAATACACACTTCCCTGGTAAGCTCAAGGGCCTGAGTTCAATCCCCAGTTCCACAAAATAAAACAAAACAAACAACAATAACAACAACAACAACAAAAAATGTGTGCCACCACGCCAGGACTCAGTGACTGGCTCACTGTACCTGGGGGGGGGCCTACATGGCCTATAGTGGTGGAGATCGAACCTCAGCCCCTGAACTTGCTTAAGAAGGTGCTTAGTCTGCTGAGCTACCTCACTGGCCTCTGACATTAAATTTTTAAAAATTGTTGAGTACATGTAAGGCTTGAACAGGAACTCACTCCCCCAGCCCGCAGCCTGGACGCCAGCAGGTGAGCAACTCCGGGCAGGGAGCTAGGCTCACCACCACAGCTGTCTCAGGCAAGCAGAGGATAGAGAAAGGAGAGCAATGGAACAAGGAGTTCTGCAGCTCCTGGAACATCTGGGGACATCCGGAGACACCCAAAAATTTACACCAGGCACTTCAACGACTCTGCCCACTGAAATGCATGACAGCCAGAGAACCTTGCCCACAGCTGTTTGTTAAAATCTTCCCACCTAATACCAGCTATTACTATATTGCCCTTTTTAAAAGGGTAATAAATGAAAAATAAGACAAAGATGTCACAAGACAGTCATGCTACAATGCCACTATGTGGATATGGATAGTTTTCTAAATATCTATGTAAATATATATGTGTTCATTCCTATTTTTTTACTTTTTTTCTTCTTCATATTCTGTATGGACTTAGAGTTTAGTATCTTAATACTTGATGGAAAATACATGTTCCATGTTATGCCTGTAATGTCTGATATTTAGACAAATAATGTGGGCAAACTGAACTGCATATGTTGCAGGGTAATAATAAACTTCTCTTCTGGAGGGTTAACAACCTAAGTTTGCAGATCAAAACTTGGAGAAATGGAAGGGCTGCAAGGTCAGCCAACATTTTGGCCCTAGCCTTTCAAGGTCAGTGAAGACTCAGGACATAGGAGAACCTGTACTGTAACATCATGGAACTCAGTTGTGGCCCAAATTTTCTGATCAAGGAGATTATGGGGCCGCAGAGGAATGTGATTGATGATGTATAGTGTGCCTCAGGTGAGTCCCATGGAGAGAAAACTTTCTCTCAGGCTTCCATAGAGAGCAAACTGGTCAAGCAATGGCCATGACTCATCCACATGGCTGACACTGACAATGGATCTACAAAGAGCGGTACAGGGTTACAGTATACCTGAGGGTACCTGACTGACCTTATCTGATACAAAAGTTACATCTCTTGTTATGTAGGTCTTGCTTTAACTCAGTTTTAACCATCCAGCAGAAAAGTATAAAAATAGAGGTATATAAAGCAAAGTCATATTAATATACTGAGCTGTGAATGGCCCAAGTCAACAACCTCTGTGGATCACCCACTTCTATTGTGGACTGCTGATCCATGTTGGATTGTTTTTTTTTTTTTTTTTTTTTTTTTTTTTTTTTTTTTTTTTTTTTTTTTTTGTCTTTTTGAGACAGGGTCTCACAATGCAGTTCAGGCTGGCCTTAAGCTCACTTTGTAGCTCAGGCTGGTCTCGAACTCATACCAATCCTCCTGCCTCAGCCTCCCGAGTGCTGGGATTACAGGCGTGTGCCACCACGCCCGGCTCTGGATTGTTTTATTTAAAAAAAAAAAAAAAATATATATATATATATATATATATATATTTAGCCATCCATATTTTGAAAATCTGTAACATATGTATTGTTGTATGTTACCCTGTTTATGTTATTTTTTCTATTTGTTTTCGCTTCTATTTTTCACTCTTCAAGTTAAAATACAAATAAATTTTAAAAAAAAATCTTCCCACCTACTGCCTTGTCTTCTCTCCATCCCCACCCAAGGGACCAACATCTCTTTGTCCCTGTGAACGGCCTTACCTCTGCCTGTCCCTGCCCATGTCGCCTTGCATGGCTGGAGCTCTGGGCTCATCCTCCCCTCACACCAAGGGTTATAGAATATGGGAGCCAGGAATTGAACTCAGGCCCTTGCACTTGCCAGAGAAGCGCTTATTCCACTGAGCCATCTCCCTGGCACCCAGAATATGGGAGACCTAACAATGACATTCAGCTGGGGGATCAATAGCTGTCTGCATCATACATTCATTGTCTGTACCACCCCCCCCCCGCAGTTCCAACTCATTCTCCTTCCTGCAGTCCCCTTCCCATCTCTACAGACTCTACATACCTGTTTCTTAAAATGGCTCCATTATTTTACTCTTCTAATTATTTATATTTTGGGTCTTTTAGACCAGAGAAACGTTGCAATATTTAACCTTGGTGGCATTATGGTCTTACAGTCCTCCCACGTTCTTTCAAATTATTCAAGTGTATTCGTTATGGCAGAGTAGTACTCCATTGTGTGTCAGTACTATTTTCTTTCATCTGTTGATGAGTATATAAACCATTTTTCTGATTTAGATATTATGAATTGTGCCACTACAAACATGAACAGGACCCAGTGATGTATTCAGTGAAACAGTGCCTACCTGGAAAGCACAAAGTTCTGAATTTGATTCCCACTCCCCTACCCCATAATGAGAGCAAGATATACTGCAAGAGATACTAATCTGTTTCTTTCTCAGGTTATCAGTGTCAAATTGTTTCTAACCTCTTTTTGGGTGGGGGAGAGACAGCGTCTCACTGCATAATTCAGGCTGCCCCTGAACTCACTCTGTAGCCCAGATTAACCTTGGATTCACACAGATCCTCCTGCCTCAGCCTCTTTATTTTATCACAATGTCTAGAAGGTAAACAGCTTAAATGACACAGGACATGAAAAGGAGCCAGTGCCCCTCGAGTCCCACGCACACCCGTGACTGCTTTCCATTTGTTGGTGCAGGCTGCTACAAAGCTTCCTCAGTGTCCTATCAGGAGTCACACCTCTCTTACCCAGCCACAAGGCTTCCAGAATTTTACAAACACACTAGGCCTCATGGGGACTGAGGTCCCTTCTCCATGTCCCTGAGTATCCTCCTGGTTGTTTTCAAACAACTGTGTCACTCAGAGGTTAGCATGACACATATGTCATGAGACATTTTCACAATGGGTAGCCAGAATGACGAGCTGAGTTCCCAGGCCATCGGGCCACAGTGAGCGCAAGTAGCCACATGCTGACCGCCCCAGGTGAGCACAGTCATCGGGGGGACTTGGAAGCTTAGGGGATCATGAAGAAAGCATTACCAGGCCTGCTCAGCCACATGTGGCTGCCTTTACTGGGCACATGGGTGGAGTTCTCTGACCGTGTCCCAGCAGTACGTCCACCCCTAATGCTAGCTGTGTTTTTTCACTGGGGCACACACCTCAAGATCTGGATTCTCCAATCACAAGTCTGTTAGATTCTGTTTAAATTTTTGTTTTAAAACTTGGTTTGTTTTGGGGACAGGGTCCCATTATGTGGCTCGGGCTGTTCTTGAACTCACAGCCATCCTCCAGCCCCAGCCTCCGGACTGCTGGGATTACAGGTGTATACCACCATGCCCAGGAAACTGCCTCAATTTTAAAATGCTCTTGGTACATTCCATCCGTTTGGTCTCTGATACATATATGCCAGTTATGACCAGCTGAACAGAGGACTTCCAAATAAGCTTAATAGCAAACTGGTCTTAGCACAAGCATAAAATAGAAATAGAAACAAGTTAGCTTTGTAACTAAAATTTAAGAAATATCCATTCCCACCCCCACCCCCAAAAAAGTACAAAAGAGCTATCCCAGTGCACAAGAAATGCTCATCATGCCAATTAGACAAAATTTTCAATGCAAACTGGAATCCAAAAGGAAATTTTCAGGCTCAGGAGATAGTTCAGCAGTCTAAGTGCCTGTCTGGCAAGTGCGAGTGCCTGAGTTTGATTCCAGGTACTGCATGCTGTACTGGCCTCACCCTATGCCAATCGCTAAAACCAGGCATGGACGCACACACCTGTAATCCCAGCACTGAGGAGGCTGAGACAGGATGATCACTATGAGTACAAGCTGGAAAGTGTGACCCTGTACCAAACAAATAAATTTTTATTTTATTTTATTTTATTTATTATTTATTTATTTATTTTGCAGAACTGGGGATTGAACTCAGATCCTTGTGCTTGCCAGGGAAGTGCTTATTCTTCTGAGGCATCTCCCCAGCCCCAATAAAATATTTTTTTTTTTTTTTAAAGTAAACTTTTCAATCAGCCAAGATGTGGCCCTCCTCACAGATTGCCAGCAGGTCTCGTCTCCCTTTGTGCTCCTTAGAGGAGCCGACCATGATGTCATTGCCCTCAAGACCTGCTGCAGGCTGCATGCCTCTAAATGCCAACTCTCCCACCTGACAGCCTGCTTTGGAAGTTGGCCTCGTGGGACCCCAGAATTGAGAGCTGTAGCCTTTGTTTAAAAGCACCAGGTTACTTGATCTCAAGGAGGATCAGACAGCAGCTTGGCAGATGGTGTTGGTAGAAGGAGAAGATTTGCATGACAGGAAAGAATGTGACACATCAGTAGCCAGTGAGACAGAGGCCCCAAATAGGGAGGACAGCCTGGAAAAGATACTAGTTCTCAGAAGGGAGACAAGGATTATAGGTGAAACCCCCCAAACTCAGAAGCAACCACAGCAAATCATTCAGGGTGCAGGAAAAGGTTACACAGTAGACACTGTGTTTTATTGCACAGGCATAAAACAGACTGGGCGGGATGTGTGGGAGTTGTCCTGAGCCTGGCGGGGTCTGTAATGCCCCTCCCATCCTGGACTGAGTTTGCCTGTCCCGGGAGTCTTCCCGTGGCAGAAGCTCGACTGGCCTGTGACTGTCCAACCCTGCATCTACAACGATGCAGACACAAGGTCACGACACCGAGGTGGGACATGGGGGCTTCTTACCTCCTGGCTGCTCGGAAGTTGTTTCTGGGTTCTTGGTAACCAGCACAAAGTCTTGAGCGGGACACCTTAAAGGACTAACAAGAGTGAGATTGATTAAAGAAGCAAAAGTATGTGCCCCTGGGTGGAAGCAGGCCAGTGAGAAGAGCCCTTAGTCTTTCAAATTCTTGGTGTTAAGGGGAGGATCTGTAACTGGGGATGGCAGGAGTAGGGCCCAATAGGGCGCTTGGCTTGGGCCACCTATCAGAAGGAGGAATCTTTGACTATATAATGTTTTTTGGAGGAAGTGGCGAGGAGTCCAACATCCACGGGCGGATGGAGGTTAAAGTCGCAATGCAGGGCTGAGAGACAGCTCAGCAGTCCAAGTGGCTGCCTGGCAAGTGCAAGGACCCAGGTCTGATCCTCAGTACCATATGCCATGCCATCCTTGGGACCCTGGATGCACCACGCTGGCTCCCAAACCTGGGGTGGTGGTGCATGCCTGTAATCCCAGGGCTGGACAGGCTGACACAGGAGGATCACCATGAGTCCAGATTGTGCAGCGAGACCCTGTAACAAAAACAAACACAAACAAGCAAAAGTCACAATGCAAATGAAGTTGAACATGGGCTGGCATCACGCACTTTGGATTCCTGAGAGCTGCTGAGGTTGGCTTCTGCCGGCTTCCCGAGGTCACTTATTCTGTTTTCTCTATTCTTTGTCCCAGCTTTCCATCATTTATTGTCTTTGCCCCACCTCCTACTGAGACAGGCCATTAGGGCATGGCAAAACTGGTTGGAGAAGTGAACCTGATTGTAAGATCAGGTTCATTGCATGATCCCATGACACGAGCAGAACTGGTCCCACAGCCCTGCACAAGGACCTCTCAGAGAACTGAACAAGTTTTCAATAGCAGGGCCTAGACCTGACATCAGCCTGAGGCGGAAGATGCTAGCACTGCCTCTCAGGACCTGTATGTAGAAGCCCTTGTGGGTTTCCTCGAGAGGTGGACAGCATAAAAGTGTGCAGACACCATGAGGAGACCGATGTAGTAATTTTCATCATGGTAGTGCACCTTGCCTTCTCCAGGGTGTCCTTTCATATTGCTTTTTTTGTTGTCATTCTTTTTTTTTTTTTTTTTTTGTCTTTTTGAGACAGTGTTTCACTATACAGTTCAGGCTGGCCTTAAACTCACTTTGTAGCTCAGGCTGGTCTCGAACTCACAACAATCCTCCTGCCTCAGCCTTCCGAGTGCTGGGATTACAGGCCTGCGCCACCACGCCCGGCCCTTTTTATTGTTATTCTTATTGTTTTTTCCCTTTTATTTGACGCAAGCTTGCTCCGCAGAGCCAGTTTCTCTCTCACCCTTCACTTTTACTTTAATTCTTTGCTATTGTCATTGGTCTGTTTTGTTCAACCTTTGTCCAGATAAGGAGAACGTGGAATCTAACTCCAGAGGGAGAACCCTGCAATGCCCGGCTAGCAAGCCACTTTTAGACACAGAGTGCTTGATAAGAGTGACGCAAAGGTCGCCACACCCCCTGGCATCTGCTCAGCCTCTGGCACGTAGCTGTGAGGCAGAGTTATCAGTAGCGCCTTCTAAAAGTGACTCAACAATTAAATGATTAAATGTTACCAGGTTGTATTGCTCAAGTCTCCCCCTGGACTTAGATTGCAGGTTCTTCTCCTCTGAAACAAAGAATTGAATGAAAGAGGGGGGAAAAGCAGTGGCTAAGTTTATTCACGAAAGTAAAGAGTAGAGGAAAATTTGTTTGGACATGTGGGCGTGGGCCAAAGAAAGAGCAGAAGAGGTCAAATGCAAAGATAAGAGCACACGCTGTGGGCGGGGGAGACAGCTCGGCAGCCTAAGCACCTGACAAGTGTAAAGTCCTGAGTTTGATCCCTTGTACAAGAAAAAAAAAAAGAAAGAAACAGAGTACATGATGTACCTGGGAAAAAGTCCGGGCTACATACAATGGCAAGTGACAGCAGCACTGCCCTTGTGGCTGCCTTTGATGCTGTCCAAATCTCAAACCCCCAAGGACTTCTATATCCTGGTCCTGCACATCGGTGCTCTAGGATCCTGTGCTGCGGGTTCATGCCAGATGCAGGCGCTGGAGTTCTCAGAGAAATCTTGGTGCAGACATCTGTAGTTGTTCTGCACCTGAGTCTGGGATCTTATCACTACTCCCCCACCTCAGCTTTGCCATGCCCTACTGTTATTGCTGTCCCCAACTCTCCAATGAGGCACCATTTGCTTTTCCTTAGATACTCCATGATTAGTCTTAGTAATACAGAAGAAACTCCCACCTTACCGGATGCCCAATATGGGGATTGAATCTAGAGCCTTTGCACTGAGCTGTCCCCCGCAGCCCCAGGCCCAGCCCTTTTTTATTTTTCAGACAGGGGACTGCTAAATTACTAAATCACACCGGCAGGCCTTGAATTGAGGACCCTTCTCCCTCAGCCTGCCAGAGTGCTGGAATTATAAGCCCACACTACCATACCCCGCCCCATCCCCTAATTTTATACTGCCTACTTGCCCAGGCTGTATCTCTACCCCTCATCATATTAATCTTTGAGGACAGGATACTGTAAGCCAGAAGTCCTGCTTCAGGTGGGCTAAGTGGGACCTGGTTAGGCCCAAGATGGCTGCCACAGGGCCGGGGAGATGGCTCAGTGGAACAAGCGCTTCCCTGGCAAGCGCAAGGGCCTGAGTTTAATCCCTGGTTCCGCCAAAAAAAAAAAAAAAAAAACAAAAACAAGTGGGAAGTATGTGGGGGATGGCTTGGTGAAATAAACACTTCCCTGGCCACTGTAACCCCAGTGCTAGAGAGGCTGAGACAGGAGGATCACTACGAGTCTGAGCTGTGTACCAAATAAATAAATGATTTTAAAAATTTAAACAAACACAACAACAAAATCTTGACTATGTAGAGATGGCAAAATAGTTCATTGAATTCCAAAAGTAAAGTATAAATCACTCTATATTCCCTTCATATTTCATACTTACTTTTTATGCCCCTGGCTAAGCCAGGTACTTCAGCAAAACCTTCCAATAGAAAGAAGTTATTAGGGCTGGGGACATAACTCAGTAGAATAAATGCTTCCCTGGCAAGAGCAAGGGCATGAGTTTAATCCCCAGTTCCATTAAAAAAAAAAAAAAAAAAAAAAAAAAAGAAAAGAAAGGAAGAAGTTATTTTAGACTGGCATAGCTCTTTCAAAGTCAGATGAGATTATTTGTGATAATCTTAGCTCTCTTTGTCAGCTGAACCTTGCCCTATCTAATGACTCTCATTTGAGGACCTGGCACTGAGAAAGAGAAAGTTTAGCAGTTCACGGATTAAGTGATTGGTGCGCCCTGAAGACCCTGCTCTGCTTTTTCTATCATGGAACATTCAAAAGTCACAATTAAACTGATGATCAAAGGAAAGTGTCAGTTAGACTATGAGCTTCCTGACTGGCAGGTCCAGAACAGTGGACACGTGGGTTTTATTTTCTAGGTGTCTCAGACACTCATCTCTCATTGCTGGGACAAAAACTGGGTGCCCAAAATGAAGGAAGGAAAAGTTTATTTAGCTCCCAGTTATTGGAGGTTTCAGTCCACACTCAGCTGGATCCAAGGCAGAGAGGAACATGGCAGAGGCTAGCAGTTCATGGTGTTGGAACAGCAACAACGGCAACAGAGAGAGAGTCTGTCTCTTTTGTATTGTCTTCAGGCTCTCTGCCCCAGGTTGGGCATAGCAGTCATACCCATAATCTCAGCAGTACTAAAAACTATAATCCCAGTGGATCATGAGTTAATCTCAAACTCTAAAAGTCCCCACCCCATGGCTGCATGAGGCTCTGGAGGGACAACTAGATACAAACCATAACATTAGGGAATTCTCAGCAGTTGGAAAGATTCTTGGCATTGTAGTTTGTGTCTAGATTTTCCTCGAAAACCTCATGTGGTCATAGGTGGGGATTTTTCAGAGTTGGCTGACTCTACAGTGTGTGACATTGGAATTGATTCATGGTGCAACGATACACTCCAGGGCCCCAGGATTAAGGGTGGGAATGCTACCTGCCATAAGTAGCTTGGGTAAGATATAAGGGATAGAAAAAGCTGTGGTCACCCCTTGCTTCTTGTTATGCTTTTTGTCTAGATGTCCCCCCAAAGCCTCATACGTTTTTAGATAGAGCTTTTTCAGAGGTGGCTGAATCCAGGGTATCTGATTACTTGGCAGTGTGGTGCTGGGCTAGGCAGGCAAGGAGGTGTACACCTATAATCCCAGCACTCCAATGGCTCAGGTAGGAGGACTGCTATGAATTCCATGCCAGCCTGGGCTACATAGTAAGTTCTCGGGGGAAAAAAAGTGCAGAGAGTAAGTGTAGATCAGTCCATTGACTGGATTGGCACTACCCTAAACAAAATAAATCAGATACAGTGTAAGAGACAGAAAGATGCTTGCCTTGCTCTCCTCTCTTCTTACTTTTGCTGTCTTTTTTTTTTGTCTTTTTGTCTTTTTGAGACAGGGTCTCACTATGCAGTTCAGGCTGGCCTTAAGCTCACTTTGTAGCTCAGGCTGGTCTCGAACTCACAACAATCCTCCTGCCTCAGCCTTCTGAGTGCTGGGATTATAGACCTGTGCCACCATGCCCAGCTTTTTGCTGTCTTCTGCCACCATGAATTGTTGTCCTTTTGCGATGCCTGCCTGCTATGTGCCACCCAATTGAGGCACTATTGGAGCCAGCCAGTTATGGATTGAAACCTCTACAAACTGAGAGCTAAGTAGAACTTTCCTCCCTTAACTTGTGGGTGTTGAGTATTTTGTCTCAGTAATGATAACAGTAACTAGGACAGAATTTGGTAACAGAAGGTTGTTGTGACTGTGTCTGACCATATTGTTTAGGAACATTTGGAGCTGGCTGGTGGGAAAGAGAAGAGTTTGGAAAGGTTTGGAGATGCCTGCTGAGAGAATAGAGCTGAAGTGTCTGGCTCTGTGCTCCTTGGAAAATATTGGTCAGAGCTCAGAAAACTAGAAGGCTGATAGAAATCCTGCCAATAAAGTCCAGACTCTGGAGGCTTCTTCTGGGAAGAAGGACTGCATTGGCTGTTGGACTCCAGATGATTTCTACTACATTTGGCATAAAGTTTGTTTGCATTTTACTTGAGTCCAGCAACTGCCTGATGGGGCCAGGGAAATGGCTCAGTGGAATAAGTGCTTCCCTGGCAAGGGCCTGAGTTCAATCTTAGGTTCCGCAAAGAGGTGGAGCACCATGACTCCAATCTAGCAGTGAGACCCTAAACACCCCTTAGAACCTTCCCTAAAATACAAAAAAAAAAAAAAAAAAAAAAAAAGAAAGAAAGAAAAGAAAACCCATGAAAAGATATTTTATTCAATTGTCCTTCAGACAAAGGACTTATACATTGAACATAATTTTTTTTATATTTTATTTATTTATTTATTTATTTATTTATTTATTTATTTATTTTGCCGAACTGGGGATTGAACTCAGGCCCTTGCACTTGCCAGGCAAGTGCTTATTCTACTGTGCTATCTCCCCAGCCTATAAAATAATTGAAAATGAATCAGACTCCCTTCAAATTTAAAGACCCAATCCAAAAATGTGCATTTGAGATTAATGTACTTCTTATATGAAGAAACACAAATGACAAGTAAATATATGAAAAGGTGTTCAGGCCAGGGAGATGGCTCAGTAGAATAAGCCTTTCCCTGGCAAGCACAAGGGCCTGAGTTCAATCCCCAGTTCTGCCAAAAAAAAAAAAAAAGGAAAGGTGTTCAGCATCACTGGTCATTTGAGGGATGCAAATTAAAATAAGACTGATTTCCATCTCACCCCAGAAACAATGACTATCATCAAGAAATGAACTTATTCCTCCCCATTCCCCCAAAATGTCTTTGTGTAAGGCTGGGGAGATAGCTCAGTGGCATAAGCACCTGCCTGGCAAGCAATGGATCCCAAATTCAATCCCTGGTACCACACACACACAGACACAAAAAGGTCTTTCTGTGGCCAGCAAGATAGCTCAGCGGACTAAGGCCAGAGACCAGGGTTTGATCCCTGACACCACATGCCCCACCGGCCCTTCACTCGGGTATGCTGAGCGGGCCACCGAGACCTGTAATCCCAGTTCTCTGGAGGCTGAAAACAGGAGGATCACTACAAGTCTGAGCTGCACAGTGAGAGCCTGTACAAAATAAATTAAAAAGGAAAAACAAAAGAAATCAACCCACAATGCAACACACACTGGAAGAGTTGTGGGAAAAAAGGGACCCTTCTCAACTGTTGGCGGAAGTGGAGATTGATGCAAAACCACTGTGGGAATCAGTGTGGAGATCCCTCACAAAAGTAGCACTAGACCTACTTCTGGCCAGCCATTCCTCTTCCTGACATCTCCCCAAAGAGCTGAAAGCATCATACCCCAGTGATGTAGGTACGCCTGTGTTTATAGCAGCACTGTTTGTAATAGCCAAAGCTGGGGGACAGCCCAAGTGCCCATCGACTGGTGAATGGATAAAGAAAGTGTGGGGTTTTTATGCAATGGAGCACTTTGCCACAAAGAAGGATATGCTCAGGGCATTTCTAGGTGAGTGAGTGTACCTTGAGACCACACTGTTAAGTGAAATAAATCAGTCATTCATATGCAAATACCACATTATTTCTCTGGTATGGGAAACTGAAAGTGTAAATCAGGACCAAAATGTATAATAGGTATCATGAAATAGGAAGAAAATGCTCAAATGGGTAGAGAAACAAGGAGAGGGGAGGGGGGAGAAAAGAAAGAATAAATGGAAACAAGGCTTTTATAAATGGAGAGAGGAGAAGGGGTTGGAGGGAGGGCAGAAGAAGGGGGAAAATTATATCATGTACAGGTATAAATTCTGTATGATGAATGCGATCATTATGTGTTTCTAAAACATCCGATGGGGCCGGGGAGATGGCTCAGTGGAATAAGCACTTCCCTGGCAAGCACAAAGGTCTGAGTTCAATCCTCTGTTCAGCAAAAAATAAATAAATAAAAATAAAATAAATAAAGCATACCAATAACATCTAATTAAAAAAAAAAAAAAGAAACCAATAACAAATGTTGGTGGGGCTTTAGGGAAAAAGGAACTCTTCTCTGTTAGTGGTAAGAATGCACCCTGGTGCAATCTTTGTGGAAATCAGTGTGGAGACTCCCCCCCAAAAAAACAAGGATCTCATTTGGCTCAGCTATTTCCCTTCTGGGTATCTTCCCAGAAAAATTAAAAATATCATAACACAGTAATATCTTCCCACCTATGTTTATAGAAGCACAATTTGTAATAGCTTAATCTTAGAAACAACTCCAATGCCTATGTACTGAGGAATGGATAAAGAAGATGTATTGTTTTGTTTTTACAATGACATATTATTCTGCCATCAAGAAGGATACATCTGACACATTTCTAGTTAAGTGGATGCAACAGACCATGTTCTTAAGTGAAATAAATCAGACTTACATGTGTAAACATTGTTTTGTTTGCCTGGTGTGAGAAACTGAAACAGTAAATAAGGACCAAAATGTACACTAGATAATTGGGAAATGGAAAGGAATCGTTTAAAGGGAAAGAGGAAGTAGAGTTGGGGAAGGGGGAAAAGGAAGGAAGGGAAAAGAAAATAAATGGAAACAAAGCTTTGTAAATCTGGAGGGGAGCAGGGGTTGAAGCCAGGAGAGTTGATTGGGAAAATAGAAGAATCAAAATATATTGCGTATAGATACAAATTCCCTGTGATGAGTGTGGTCATTATGGATTCTAAATTGGACAAATAAACTCAAAAAAAAAAAAGCAAAAAGCAGAAAAGGTGCTGTTAAGTTCCCTTGCTTTCTTTGCTGTCTTCCGCCTGCTGTGAACTGTTTCTCCTCTGAGATGCCGATCCGACTGGCCAGGACACCCCATCCTGGAGCCAGCCAGTTAGGAACTGAAACCCCCACATGCTGTGAGCCAGCTAAACTTTTCCTCTTTAAGTCTGGGTGTTGGGCATTTTGTTGCAGCAATAAGAAAAGCAACTAAGACACCTGGCAGCTTCTGTATTTACAGAGAACATAAGCCTGCATTGAAAGAACCAAAATGAGTAGTAGCACAGCGCCAGGCAAATGCTGGAGACTTTAAAAAATCGTCTTGGAATAAGTGCTTCCCTGGCAAGCACAAGGGCCGGAGTTCGATTCTCAGTTCCATCAAAAAAATTAAATAAAATTAAAAAATCTGTCATCCCAACACTGGACACACTGCAGCCTGGGCCACAAAGGGAGCTCATAGCTCTTCTGAACTATAAGGGACATCATGTTCCTCTGCCCCAAGTTTGTGTGACCCACCTTCTGTGGGCCAGACCTGCCCTGCATGGCTACCTGAAAGCGGCTACACCTGAGGAGGCCGCCCAGTGCTGGGCAGATGCCCCTGACTGCATTAGGGTCCGTCTGCATTCCGAGGTGCATACACCCAGCCCCGACACTGACAGTTACCACAAGGAAGACTGGAAGGCCGGTAAGAGGAGAACAAGTGCCAAGCAGGGAGGTGCCCACTGTGACCCACCATGGGGGTGGGAGGGGCACAGGCTAAGGCCAGCCTGGGCAACTGGGCGAGAGCCTGTCTCCAAAAAGGAGAGAAAAGGAGGGGGAGTGGGAGGGAAGGAAGAGGAGAAGGGAAGGGAGATGGAGACAGAGACAGAGATGGAGAGTTACCCAGAGACTCAGAGACAGAGAGATGGGGAGACAAAAAGACAGAGGAGGGAGAAAGGAAGGAAAAAAGAATCAAGTGAAAAGAAGTGACATCTGAATTCCTACAAAATCTGACAGTATTTTCCTGGAAAACATGTGAATTTTCTTTCCCTTTATTAACCTGTCCCCTAATTAATTTTTACTTTTTGGCACTAGGAATTGAACTCAGGACCTCAAGCTTGCAAGGCAGGTACTGCACCACTGAATTCTCTCCTCAGCCCCCCCCCCCTTTTTTTACACTGTACTCATAACCTTCTGACTTTCAGTAATGAAAAACTGATTTTAGAGATTTTGTTTTCTTTTGTTTTTTTCTTGAGACAGGATCTGTCTATATAGTCAAACTAGGTTGGAACTCACAGTGATTCTCCTGCCTCAGCCTCCCCAGTGCTATTATTATAGGTACCTCCATGCCTGGCAATTTTAGAGTTTTATCTCATACTTGTCTTAAATGTTTTTTTTATTTAAATTTTTTTATTATTACATATTGATAGTCACTTTAGGGGTACAGTAAATGTGCTTAAGATTGTTTTTTTTGTGGTACCAGGAATTGAACTCAGGACCCTGTGCTTGCCAGGCAAGCACTTATTCTACTGAGCTATCTCCCTGGCCCAAGATGTTTTTTCTTTTTTTTTTTTTTTTTTTTCCATTTATTTTTATTTTATTGAAATACAAATGTCAATCAGACAGTTTCAAAACACCATAACCATACAGAGTCGATGAAATAATACATTGCAAATTGTTTTCATAATGTTTTGGTATTGTACAAGGTGCATACATGATATTATATTTACAGGTATTTATGTAGCTGAATTATATCATAGATTCAATAATTATTTACCTAGTGGATGACCATAGCACTAAAAGCTGACATAATATCCTGTCCCACCACCAATAGTGCAGATCTTGCCTCTCATAGAATTATGTAGAAGCACAGCGTTATCTAACCCAACTGTACTGTCTATACATACACAGGATGATTTTTTCTTTCTACAACCCTTCCTTTGTCTACACCTGTCAA
>PVKA01034748.1:11456-23309 GCA_004027165.1 Ctenomys sociabilis | reverse complement strand
TTTGGTATTGTACAAGGTGCATACATGATATTATATTTACAGATATTATTTTAGCAGATATCTCTTATCAGTGAATTAAGAGTGTAGCTGCTTACTTATCTTATTTTTTATACCTGAATTATATCAAAAATTCAATAATTATTTTCCTAGTGGTTGACCGTAGTACTAGAAGCCGACATAATATCCTGTCCAACCACCATTAGTGCAGATCTTGCCTCTCATAGAATTATGTAGAAGCACAGCGTTATCTATCCCAACTGTACTGTCTATACACACACATCATGATTTTTTTCTTTCTACACCCCTTCCTTTGTCTACACCTGTCAAAGGTGGGTACTCCATTGACATTCAACTAACTTAGGTGCTTGAACTCGACACCACAATTCAACACAGTCCAGCATTCCACAACAATAGTGAGTTATTCAAAGAAGTTGTCGACCATAGCCATTTGCAGCTCAGCTTAATATTATGGCCCCATGATGTATACTTCATTTTTATACTTTTCTGCTGGACAGTTAAGACCTAGATAGATCAAGACTTATATACCAACACATGAACTTTATATACCTATGTGGTCAGTGAAGTCCTCTCAGAGTTTATCTTGTAGTCCTGTACATTATTCTGTAGTTCCTTCATATGCATATTTGATTGTCTCAGCTGTGTTTGTTAAGACTACACCGCTGTCCTTACATCTGCTGTGTGAACAATGAAGCCTCCATGAACTCAGTGCTCTGGGCTTTTCATGCTGCTCTGCTTGTGTGTTTGTCCACTCAGTTTTATTGTGAGTCTCAATATGAATAAAGCATTTATTCTCAATATATTTGTTGTCTTCCAAGGTAATTTGACTGTTGTGGACCTTTGGATTTCTAAGTTTTAGAATCAGATTCCTAAATTATTTTAAAACAATCTTTTTTATACTATAGTTGTATTGAATCTCTAGATTTATTGGAAGAAAATTAACATTTTGAAAATACTGAATTTATTATTAGTGATTTATCTCTCAATTTCTGTAGGTAATATTAACTTTTCATTTTTGTATTTTTAAGGCTAACCACATGTCTATTTTGTATCTATTTCACATTTCTAGTCCTCTGGATCTTTTAAAATTCTATTTTATAGTGTTTTAAAAATTTACTTGTTTTTATTACTATACAAATATATTAATTTTATTTTTTTGTGTGTCAGCTTAGTGAACATCTTTATTAACTCACTAATTCTAATATTTATCCAGAGGCAGCTTGGACCTGGTACGTTCACAGCATAGCATTGCTGATTGGGAGAATCCTACTCACTGCTCTTTTTGCTCTGCCCTTCTCCCTGTTCTAGAAGGCTTTAATTTTTCTCCTGCATCTCAATGGTTAGGAGCTACCCTTAAAGCTTGCTTCAGTATAGCTCAAGTATAGACAAGTGTATTTAATTTGTGCACATCCTGTCAAAGCTAGAGCAGTGGGGAATGATTATAGAAATGAGTTGTTCCAAATTTTGTGATTTTTCAAATTAAAAAATATTTAATGAATAGGATCTCTACATGCAGAAATTTGTTCAGCATCAGCAAAAGCACAGTGACACCTCTTGATTTTGGAACTCAGGAAGTTTGCATGATCTGGAAGACTAATGAGCATAATAGAAAAGAAGACACAAAAGAAAAAATATATTTCTTCACCCTCTATATGTGTCATTCTGATTCAGCACTGGTTGATTAATTTCCTGTAAATTGTGTGTAGTCTGCTGGTCAACACACCCGTTGAATTCCCAGATTTCAGTAATCTTATTTCTTGACTTTTTAAAAAATGTATTTAGTACAGGGTCTATAGAGTCTCACTACACAGATTGGATTCGTAGTGATCCTCCTGTTTACAGCCTCCCAAGCACTAGGATTACAGGTGCATACCACTACACTCAGTCAAAATTGCTGTCTCAACTTGCCCTGGGTGCGCGGCCCACACGGCATGCCAGGAATCAAACCCCAGCTGCTTTGATCTGCCTAAACAGGTGCTTTAGTCTGCTGAGCTATCTATCTGGCCCTTGTTGACTGCTTTTATGTTTTGTGGATGGGGCATGTAGCTCAGTGGTGCAGACCCTGCCTGCCAAGCTCAAGGTCTTGAGTTTCATTCCCCGCACCAAAATTATAACATAAAATAAAATCTATGTAAATCCACCAACCTATTCAGAGAACCTGTGAATGTTTTTTTTTTTTTTTTTTCCTTTGTTTCTAGTAATTCTGGTTCCCACACTACTTTTTTTTTTCCCCAATCAGGAATTGAACTCAGGTTCTTGCACTTGCCTGGGAGCTGTCTCTCTGGCCCCTCCCTTCCTAAAAATTAAGATTATATTTTTTAGTATGTATCAAACATGTATTTGGAACTACTTTACAGAAGGGTGGTGGATGAATTTGTCATCTTTCCTAGAGGATTGACACCTGATGCCATCAGGGGCCTGAAGCCCTAGCCCAGCTGGGTCACTTAGATCCATTTCCAGCAAAGAGACGGCCTCTGGGTGGACATCCTCTCCCACTTAACCCTCATTCCTAGAGCAGGAAAGGGTCCTGAGTTGTCCCAATTCAAAGGAGGGAGGATGCACGGAGCAAGCTTCTTGTAGATCCCTGACACGTTCACTGTGCCCTCCTCGGAGCCGACTGCCAGACGCCCCGCTCAGCAGCCCAGTCGGGAACCGGCAGATCAACCAAAATCCACAAATAACACCGGAAGTGCAGTGGCGTCACTTCCCGGATTTCTTGTTTCTCCAATCATAATTCAATAAAGCGCCCACTCGCTTAGTCAGTTTTCTGCTACTTTCAGACATTTTTATAATTTGTTCTACATCTCAGTGGAAAGTATGATAAAACTTCCTGCTTCTTGATCAGTAGTCTATATGAACACATTTTATGTGGACACTCAAGAAGTATTTTATAACATCTGTCCACAATGTACAAATGAATATTTGTTGAATAAATGAATGCTGCTTTCAAATTACTTGCTGCAATAGGCATGCCTACTGCAGTACTTTTGACAGTTACGTGCTCAGTAGAAAAGACAGACAATCACACTTCAAGAATTTTTTACCATAAATTATAAACACGGTTGTCTGTAAGGTCATTTGTTAAGATTTACTGGGTTTTCAATTTATGCAAATATATTTCTTAGCCTAAGTTTTGCAAAGTGTCATAAAAATCATAGGTAATGTAACATGAAATGGGGTTGTTGATCGCAAACAATAAAAATGTTTCCAACAATTTATGGATATCCATTATAGGTCTATGGAGCATAGAGAAATGGCATATAGATTCGTAGGATAATTTTTAGAATTTAAAAGTGAAGATGCTTTTCATCACACAGATATGTAAGAAAGAGTGTTTATTTTTGAAGCCTCAAAAGAAAGCTCTTTCTACTAATTCCCATTAGTAAGATAAACATAGGAACTTTTTGCTATCCTAAAATATTAGACAATTCATGTAAACCATCCATACTAGTGAAATCCAATGAAATCTTTCTGAAACATCATTTATGTCCAGATCACAATGATATATACATATCATATACTGGGATTACAGGTGTACCCCAGCATTTTGAGCTTGAGTGAGTTCTTAGAAATCTCACTCCTGTCTCTCACAACATGAGCTCTCCTAGGGCAGCTGTTGATTTGTCACTATAAAATAGCTTCTGTTTTTCACAAGAACATCTGAATTGATGATATCAAAGTTCTCTTTTTTTCTGACTTCATTGATTCATGATATTTATTCTGGTTTTTATCCAAGTTACAGCACACATCATTAGTTAATATTTTTATATTTTTGTTTAGAATTTTTCTTTGGATGTATAATGACTTATTTGTCCATTCACCTCTTCTCAGGAATTTTGTGCTTCCAGTTTGATGCTATACATCCATACAATGTGCACTCTGCTGACAAATATCTGTGAACAAATTCGTGTCGATTTCTAGGAGTAGAATGATGAGCATATGGACTGCTGTTATGTTTACTATTTAATAGAACTACAGATTTTTGCAAAATGATTGTACTATTCTGAACCAGCAGGGTGTGCAAATGAGATTTCTCCCATCTCTTTGCCAAAACTTGCTGTGCTTTGCTTAAACCATTCCACCACTCCAGAGTTCACAGAGAGATCCAGCCCACCCTCCCTTACTCTCACTTCTCAACTTTGCTGCATTCATCTCCTCTATTACATTTTTTTATACCTTTGATCCTTCTCATACTTCAACTTTGACCTCTCTGTGTTATTTATAAAGCTTCCACTGTCAATAGTGTGCTCTAGAGGACAGTAACATGCTGGTATGAACTTGGTTCTAACCCTATCGTGTCCCTTGCCATGGTGCTATGTGCCCTAGTACTAGGTGCTTCAAGACACACTCCCTTATGCAGGATTACTGTGATACCAAAACCAGAGATGGATCCAATCACAAAAGAGAACTACAGGCCAACCTCCCTGATGAACATGGATACAAAAATCCTCAGTAAAATACTAGCAAGCAGAATGCAGCAAACCATCAAGATTACATATATCACCACCAAGTAAGATTTATCCCAGGAATGTAGATATGGTTTAATACATGCAAAATCATAAGTATTATGTGCCACATCAAGATAATCAAAGACAAAAATTACATGATTATCTCAATAAATGCAGAAAAAGCTTTTGACAAAGTCCAACACTCATTCATGTTAAACATTACAGAAAATCCGAATAGATAGTCATTACCTCAACCCAATAAAATCTATCTATGACAAACCAATAGCCAGCATCATAATAAATGGACAAAAATTGAAGGCCTTCACTTTAAAATCAGGAACAATACTGGATGCCCACTGTCACCACTCCTGTTCAACATATTTCTGGAAACACTAGCCAGAGAAATTGGACAAAATAAAGAAATAAAAGGAATAATTACTGGAAAGCAAGATGAGAAATTATCATTATTTGCAGATAACATGATATTGTATATAGAAGACCCCAAAAACTCCACTAGGATTCTTGTAGATTTAACAACCAACTTCAATAACATAGCAGGGTACAAAGTCAACATTCAGAAATTGATAGCATTTCTATACACAATCAGCAAATGCACTGAGAGAGAAATTGTAGAAACCACGTCTTTCAGTATAACACCCATGGGCTTGGGAGATAGCTCACTAGAATTAGTGCTTGCCAGGAAAGCACAAGGGCCTGAGATCAATCCCTGGTTCTCCTCACAGACCCCCCAAAAAAACAAAAAATGAGATACTGAGAAATCATTCTCACAGAAGGAGTAAAAGATTTATACAGGGAAAAGTATAGTTCTCTGAAAAAAGAGATCAAAGAGGAGTTCAGAAAACAGAAACATAATTCTTACTCCTAGGTAGAACCAACATTGTAAAAATGGCCATACTCCTGAAATTATTATACAGATTTAATGCAATCCCAATTCAAATAACATGAGAATATCCCACAGATCTAGAGAAAAACATTTCTAGAAGAGACCTACAATAGCAATATCAATTCTGGGTAACAAAGTAAACACAGGAGGCATCACAATCCCTGACTTTGGAATTATACTACAAAGCTACTGAGACAAAATCAACATGGTACTGGCAGAAATAAAAAGAACAAACCCAAGGATCAGTGGAACATATTAGAAGATGCAGACACAATTACAAACACATTCAGCTACCTTATTTTCGACAAAGGGGCCAAACATATTCATTGGAAGAAAGATAAATGGCAGTAGAATATTGGCTTTCCACATGCCAAAGGCTAAAACTAGGCACATGCCTATCACCATCCATGAAACTACAGCCATCATGGGTCAAAGATTTAAATATCAAAGCTGAAATGCTAAATCTTCTGGAAGATAACAGGGGTAGTAAAGAATTGATGAACAAAAATCAAAGTTCAAGGGGCAGGGAGATTCCTCAGTGGAATAAGTGCTTCCCTGGCAAGCACAAGGGCCTGACTTCAATCCCTGGTTCCACAAAATGAATAAATAAATAAATATATAAACAAACAAACAAATAAATAAATGGAAAGAAAGAAACCAAAGTGCATGGGAAAATCAACAATCAGGATCTCAACTTTTTGAAAACTTTCTACATGTCAAAAGAAATGACCAACAAAATGAATACAAAACCCACAAATTGGGAAACAACTGTAGTAGATTGTCCTTCTGACAAAGGACTCCTATCTAGAACACACAAAGAATTTTAAAATGCAGGCCTTGAAAATTCAAAGACCTGATCCAAAAATAGGCATCTGAGATAAATATGTACTTCACGGAGGAAGAGATACAAATGGCAAATAAATATATGAAAAAGTATCCAACATCATTTGTCTTTCAAGAAATGCAAATTAAAACGACTCTGAGATACCACCTTACACCATAAAAAATGGCTATCCTCAAAAAAGACAACCAATAATGATTGCTGAAGTGGTTGTGGGGGAAAAAGAATGTTTCTCCAAATGTTGGTGGGAGTGCATCATGGTACAACCATTAGGGAAATCACTATGCAGATTCCTCAAAAAGCTAGGATAGAAGGTCTCATTCAAGCCAGCTATTCCCCTTCCATTTATTTTTTAAAAGAACTGAAAGCATCATGCCACAGCGACATACATACAATCACGTTTATAGCATCACAATCCAGCAAAGCTGTCTTGCAAACAACCCAAATGACAGTCAACAGAGGAATCGATGAAAAAGATACGGCATTTTTGAACACTAGGATATTATTCAACAATATGAACAGATAAATTTGAGGTTCTTGCAGATAAATGGATGCAGCTAGAAACTATATTGGTAAGTGAAACAACTAAAACTCACACCTGAAAGCATTGTATTATCTCACTAGTGTAGAATGTGACAGAATAATGACAGTCTAAGAGGTACACCAGATATTTTGAAAGGGAAAGAACTGTTCAGTGGGAAGAAAAAACTGGGATAAAGAAAAGGACATATGAGAGAAGGTGAAAAGCTATAGTTAGGAATATATGCAGAATAGGTTCAATATTTTTTTAAATTTCTGCTGGTCTTTTGAAAGGAGCAGTTAACACTTAAATAATTTTTTCTATTTACTCTGTTTTTTCTTCTTTTGAATTTCTTATAACTTGTTTGTTATTTTTTTCTTTCAATGAATCTTGCATGTTTATATCAGGTTATCTGAACAACTAGCTTGAAGACAGCATCAAATAATACAGCAATCATTGTTGAATTCCTGTTTGCTTAGTGAAATCTTGTATCGTTTCTAACACTGTTTATTTTTCTATCACTCTTTTGTATCCTTTAAAAATAAAAAAGAAGACAAGCTCCCTCAAACATCAGTGAGAAATGACATTTAAAAATTGAAGGACTTTGCTCCCACAACTCCGTGGGGCCTTTATAACCAAGGCTCTCTGGTGGCTGCTGGGGAAAGAGCGCTTTGGCTCAGACAAACACAAATGGAGCAATTTACAAGCAATCTGATGAACCTCAGATTTAATACCATGAAATGCACATCTACTTTGGACAGTGAGTGTCTTCGTTCTCTTTGTGGTCCATATTAATTCATACCAACAAATTCATAGTTGTGAAACTGACCATTTACTGAAAATTAAACGACATAAAATGATAATTCCCTTCAAATCATACACTGTTTTCCCTCTTCATTCCCACTTAAATTACTTTCCAGGTCTAGCAATACTTTTGCCTTTCTGTGGTACAAACGAGTCTTTAGAAATCCTTCTTATCTCTCCAAGAAGAGAAGCAAAAAAGCTGACCTTAATTGTGATCTCCTCATATCTATAATGCCTGCAGGCACAGGGCTCTGGAGCATTGCTGACAGAGTTCGGAAGTGCCACACTCTCGCCAGCGAGATCGCTCCTTTCTTTTCTCAAGTTATTCTGGAATATAATCATTTGAGCACTCTGTTCATATAGAGGAGAGAAGACTGCATGGAGGAGAATTAGAAAAGCTGTACTGTTTTCAAGCTACAGTGAGCTAGAGATCATTAAGTGAAATACTATTTTAAAAAAGGAAATTCAAACAACACCAGAAAAATAGGTATTTATAAAAGACAAGATTTGACGACAACTTATGAAAAATTAAATCAAATACTCTTCTCCTTTGGATCTGTGGGCATTAATGCACTATAAAGGAACCGCTTTTGTTCTGACTGTTGAAGTAGGAAACCATGGTTGCCTAGAGACCCAGCCCCTCAGAAGCATTTGCACATCAAAGTGCAGTTCAGGTGACACATTTGGTTTTCAGATGGAGATTATGGAAAGAAGTAGAGTAATAGCAGGTTAAGCAAAACTAATGCTTTGTTTATGTGTTGCAAGACCTAAATATTGCAACTGTCTACCAGCCATCTACCTATCTATCTATCTATCTATCTATCTATCTATCTGTCTGTCTGTCTGTCTGTCTATCTAGACATACAAATGGAAGAATTGGTTACAATCACCAAAAAAAAAAAAAATCCAAAAATATGTAAGGTGATTCTTTTTTAAAACAATAAAAATTGTTAAAGTTCTTAAAATTACTAAAGGAAGCATGATAGAAGCTCATTATCTTCACAGTGTAATTTCTAGCAGATGGCTGTGTGCCAAGCTCTTCCCCTCTAAAGGTCCAGTGTTGTCCCAGATTGCTTCAGACTGGTCAAATATATTGTTAACCCAAGTGCTTTTTTGGGTCACTAAGAACATACCCAGATTCTTGTAAAATGATGAAATTTGGTTTATATGTTCATTACCTTCAGTTTTTTCTTCTGCATTTGCCTTTTTTTTTTTTTGTAGGCTTGTCTTTGTCTTATTAGAATAAACTGCTAATAAACTGTGAGGGTAGAATCATAGCCACAATTCTGTTGGCTAGGATTTGCAAATATAAATAAAGCTCGACATCTGCAAGATGCACTGTTCTATCTACATATGTAACGTGTGCTTTCTTCCTATATTCAGACTCTACTGGAATTTTAAGCCCTTTTTCAAGATAATTCATGGGGCCAGACAATTGCTACCACTATAAAAAGCTGAAAAGACACAAGTCCTTGCAAAAATGTCCAAATAGATTTCCCCATCTTGGTTTTCTCTCAAGAAAGCAAAGGTTTGCCTCGTACTTCCAACTGTTGCTTCTATATTTTACTTTTTAAGATGCTTCAAAAAATTGCCAATCAAAACCAAGTGTCTCAAAGAATATTAAAGTCTTAATGGCCCTCAAAACTGTAAGACAGAGAGAGTTTTTGCTTCTAAAAATAATATTTTTTCAGGTCCAAGTTTGGTGTTATTAAGTGATGGAATATATCTATGGCTTCTTGCAGTGACCTCGCCTCTACTGGGGCATTTCTTCGAATGCCATCTGTCCATAACAGATGTGTTCAAATAAAATTGTGTTAATGTTAATTGTTAACTTTGCTTTCCACAGTAACTCTGATAAGGACTTAACTGTAACGCTTTAATAGCAGCTGCAGTAAATTGATTGCTTTTACCTCCTGTTCTTTGCTATTCACCAGCAGGGGCAATCACTTATGAATCCATGTTCTCTGATGTTTCAGGGTTAAAGACACAGTATCACAAAACAACGTGAGCTCACGTTTTATAGATCATCATTTACCATTCCTCACGCCAAATTCTTTTCCTCAGTGCAAGGCTTGGTGATGGCCCATTATCAGCTGTGCTCGTTCATGCACAGCAACATTTCCCTGATTACAGACGAACTCAGAGATCAGAAGATAATGTACAAGAAATAGTCAAACAGGACTTTTTATTGCATCGTGGGAAGCATAAATTATGCTTAACTCAGTACTTGATACTTAATGGTGTAAGAGAGGAATGATTTTTTCCCCTGTACTTTCTTAGACCCTGGAGTTAAAATTTGTGAACTGACATGTAAAAACAGAAATCAATCACAGGAAAGCACCTATATTTTATTTCATATGAATATGTTAATTCTGAGCAAAAGTGACCCCCAATAGGAAACAACACAGACCTAAATGAAGGTTAAATAGATATTATAGCATGAATAATTTTATTTAAAAAAACAAAAATAGTGGGGATGAGACAAAATACATTTCGGTCAAGAGGTAGCAAATTGTAGCAAAGCGTTTAGAAAATATTTGGGAGTAATTAGTGGAAGTGAATGTTGTTGTAGCTAGGATTGTATGTATTGATCCCTCAATATGATTCCACATCTCCAGAGATAAGAATAACCTACTACAAGCAAGGTACTTGTGTCATGGGAAATTTACGGACTAAATGGTTTTAAGAAAAAAGCAGAGGTCAATGAGCCCTTCCTAACTTTAGTGTTTCTCAATTGTCTTCTGTTTAAAAACCAATTAAGATGTTAAGGTAGCATATTAGTTATAATACTTTTAATAGTTAATTAAAATAAATGAGTAAGTTAAGGGCAATACTAAAATAAAGATGCAAAAGAAATAGATAGAATGATAAGGAAAGTAAAATTGATTTGACATAAATACTAAAAATTTCATATTATCAAATGATAAATAATATTAATATGATTTACTGTTATATAAGTGAATTCACTGACATTTACTCCATTCTATTATTTGGCCCAAGTCTTGTCTAAATTAAGATCTTTTATATAGTAACAGCTGAGCACTTCACGCTGATGTTGCTTTCTTTGTGGGCTGACATCAAATATTTCACCAAATTGAAATGACAATAACGAATAATTCCTATACTTTTAGATGCTGAAAGAAAAATATTATGAAAACTTGTAATATATTTGTAAAGAAAGATCAGTTGGCTTGTTAAACCATCTTGATGTCTGTGTATATAATTCCCAGAATTGATGAAGGCTGGCTTACTCAGCTATTTATTGAACTACACTTGTTTGAATTGTTACCATGTAGTATATCAGGAGTATTATTAGTATTTTTTATTGATCTCTGTTTTGAACTCATAAGAATATCATGACATGCACACTTGGCTAGTAGATCACCTGTATATAATTAATGACTGAGGTGGAGAATTTTGCTTTCAAAGAAAATGAATATTCTACAACCATAGTGAGTTATTCAAAGAAATTGTCGACCATATCCATTTACAGCTCAGCTTAATATTATGGGCTCACGATGTATACTTCATTTTTATACTTTTCTGCTGGATGGTTAAGACCTAGGTAGATCAAGACTTATATACCAACACAAGAACTTTATATTTCCCATGTGGTCATTGAAGTCCTCTCAGGGTTTATCTTCTAGTCCTGTACATTATTCTGTAGTTCCTTTGTCTGTGTCATCCATGTGGATGAGTCACAGCCAATGCTTGACAAGATTGCTCTCTGTGAGAGCTTGAGGGAAAGTTTTCTCTTCATGTCACTCTCCCCAGGCACACTTTAGAACTTTAATCTCTTTCCTCTGTGGCTCCATAATCTCCTTGTTCAGAAAATTTGGAGCTCACCTGAGTTTCATGATGTTGCAGTACAGGTTCTCCTATGTCCTGAGTCTTCACTGACCTTGAAAGACTAGGGCCAAAATGTTGGCTGGCCTTGTGGCTCTTCTATTTCTCCAACTCTGACTTGTGATCTTAGGTTGTTAACCATCCAGAAGAAAAGCTGTGTTGGATTGTGGTGTCGAGTTCAAGCACCTAAGTTAGTTGAATGACAATGGAGTGCCCACTTTTGACAGGTGTAGACAAAGGAAGGGTTGTAGAAAAAAAAAATCAGGATGTGTATGTATAGACAGTACAGTTGGGATAGATAACACTGTGCTTCTACATAATTCTATGAGAGGCAAGATCTGCACTAATGGTGGTTGGACAGGATATTATGTCGGCTTTTAGTACTATGGTCATCCACTAGGTAAATAATTATTGAATTTTTGATATAATTCAGGTATAAAAAAATAAGATAAGTAAGCAACTACACTCTTAA
>PVKA01034748.1:0-11356 GCA_004027165.1 Ctenomys sociabilis | reverse complement strand
CGTATGCACCTTGCACAATACCAAAACGTTATGAAAACAGTTTGCAATGTATTAATTCATCGAATGTGTATGGTTAAGGTGTCTTGAAACTGTCTGATTGACATTTGTATTTTAATAAAATAAAAATAAATGAAAAAAAAAACAAAGAAAATGAATAGACAAAACAACAGAGCCAAATAGAAAACAAAAACCAGCTCCTCTCAACAGAGACCAGATAGCTTTTTATTTCACTGCTCTCAGCAGGGCTGGAATCGCATTGAGCTAAGATGTAACAGCCCTGTGCTGCAGCTGTTTGTCGTTTAAGGTTCAGTGCAAGTCGCGGCGAGGTTCTGACCTTTCAGATACTGCGCGTTCTGGGGCTGGCACAGTGTTTGCTGGGAGCTCCTCCAGATCCCATTATAAATGGTTGAGTAAATCCCCAAGCGTTTGACTTCATGGCATGTGAAAGAAAATCATTTTCAAAATAATAAATAACTCCCAAAGTACAGATAAAAACATACACACACAATGTTGCAAACTGTTCCAGGAGAATTGTTGGATTTAAATGAATTCTTTTCAAATCTAAGCATTGCTAAAGACTTATCCAAAACAAATATTTTTCTTCCGTAATGAAGCAGAGTTAGAATTTTTATTTCATTTTTAGCAAGCAAAATTATTAAGTGTTGAGTGGAAACTACTGTTACTATTGCCTAATAAATAATAAAGAGCAGGGAAACATGGAAGCTGTGGTTTTACAGCCAGTGACACATAACCAGGAAAGGAAGGACTTTGGAATCAGAGGAGCAGACGCATGGATGAGCTCCAGCAGGAGCGGCACTGGTCCACAAAGACACTTTGTAAACATTTATTTCCTCATCTGTAAAATGTACATAATAATGCTTACCTCGTAAGATGTACAGAGAAGAGCATATTTAAGTGCCTAGCACAAGATAAAACTTTTTTAGAGTTTATTTATTTATACTTGGTACAAGGTCTCACTACGCAGCTCAGACTCATAGTGGTCCTCGGTCTCAGCTTCCCCAGTGCTGGGACTACAGGCATGTACCATCGTGCCCAGTTTTGGTGGCTGGCACGGCATGTACAGAGTTCCAGGGCCAGCACAGCATGTGGCAAGATCGAACCCGGAGCCTTGCACTTCACAGGCAATCACTTAGGCTACAGAGCTGTCTCCTCAGCCTCAAAGGGGTTCTTTATTTTTATATTACCATAATCAAAAGCAAATTGAACTTGCTACAGTCTGAATTTGTCTCCCAAAATTACTAGTTTGAAATTTAATTAAGAAGACAGACCTCAAAAGGTAGGTAAGTCATGAGGGGAAAGGGCCTTGGGAATGGATCCCTTTACTTCCCTCTGAGAACAGAGCACATGTCACCCAGTCTGTAGTTCTGTGGTGCTGTTCTGGATGCCAAAGGCAAAAGGCAGACCTCAGTGGACACCAGACCTGCTGTAGCTCTGATGTTGGACCTCCTGGCCTCCAGAACAGTGAGGAGTCAATGCCTCTGCTTTTTCAATTGCTTTGTTTAAGGTATTTTATTATAGTAGAACAAATGACTAACACACTGTAATAGATATCTTTCCCAACTTTCTCCCTCCTTTCTTTCTTTCTCTTTCTTTCTTTCTTTCTTTCTTTCTTTCTTTCTTTCTTTCTTTCTTTCTTTCTTTCTTTTTCTTTCTTTCTCTTTCACTGACTACTATAACCAAGCTTGTTAACACAATCATCCATTCATACCTTTACTCTGTGTGTGACAGGTGGAGAGGAGAAGTGATAAATTCTGTTCCCTTAGAAAATTTCAAGTGAGCAACACAATTACTAACTTTTATTTTAGCTCATCCACATATGTGTGCAGTACATGCTGCTTACCTTCCTAGTGTGGAGTTAGTACATGTACATGAAAGTTCTTAATTCTCCCATTCCTTCCTTCCCTGCCCCTTGACCCACCTCTTGGTATCTTTCCCTTTTGAGTGAAATGAATAGGCACTTCAAGGAGGAAGTCTAAGTGGCCATAGATAAGAAGAAATTCTCAACATCCCTGCTCATTAAACAAAAGCAAGTTAAAGCAACAGGGAGATTCCCTCACTCTAGAAGGAAAGTCTATTGCCAAGAAAGCAAGCAATAACGATACTGATGAGACTGTGGGGGAAAGGAACCCAACTACACTGTTGGTGGGAAAGTGAACCAGTACAAGGCAGAATCAACTGCAGTCATGGCGGTGGACATTAGATTTTTAGAACTCATTCACCTTACATGACTGACCTTTGCCTCCTCCTACCAGCATCTCCGTTCCTCAGTTCCTCTACTCCTGGTCCTCATAGTTGCCATTTTACTCGCTGCTTGCTTGGATTAAGATATTTTATGATTCCACCTATAAATGAGATCATCAGTATTTTTCTTCATTTATTCTGACTTATGTTGTTGAACATCATAATTTCTTCAGAATTACCCCTATTGTTCAAATTTCCTTCTTTCAAAGACTTTATAGTGTTCTATTCTATAATATATACCACAATTTGTGCTTTCCTCCACTAATAGATGCTTTGGTTGTTTCCATATTTTGGCTATTTTAAATAAGTCTGAGACAAAAATCAGAGCATAGATATCTGAGAGACAGATTTCATTTTTGGCTTTTTTATATGTGTAGACTGAGCAGAGCAATGCCAGGTCATGAAGCAGTTCTGTTTTCCATTTTGCGAAGCATCTGCATATTGTGTTCTACATGGTGGTGCTAATTTACAGTCCAGAGTAGAAACCCCAGAAATAAATCCATTCATATATAGTCAACTATTTTCAGTAAGAGGCCAAGAATATGGAAGGGCAATCCTACAGTGAGTGTGCTTTGAAAATTAGACATATTCAAAAGTATAAAATTAAGTGCCTACTGTATGCCCTACACAATAATCAAATGGAAATGGATTAAATACTTAAAATAAGACCAGAGCTCCTAGAATTCTTAGAAGAAAGCATTTTGGTGGCGTTGGTAATGTTTTGTGATGTGTCACTTAAAACACAGGTAGCAAAAGTGAAAACAAAGAGGTGAGATTTCATGAAACTAAAATGCTTCTGGCACAGTGAGAACAATGAACAAAAGGCAAAGTGGATTGGAAGAAAATATGTGGATGTCATATATCTAATGGTTGGCTAATGTCCACTCAAGTTTTCAAGAAACTCATACAATTCAATAGCAAAAAATCTGATTAATGTAAATTGATTAAATTTGGGAAGAGATCTAAACAAATCTTTCGTAAGAAAATGTACAAGTGGCCAACGATCTATGAAAAGGGCTTTCACATGAATAATATTCGTGAAAATACAAATCAAAATTGCGAAGAGAAATCATTCAGTGCCTGTTACGGGAGCTATCACTGTAAAGCTAGCAAGTAAAAGGCAAAGGGAGGATGAATAGCTACTTTGAAGATAACAGTATGCAATATAAAAACTGTTGTTAATTTCTTGTCATCTTATTTTCAAATTCTCTATCATTTCTATATTTTTATTTTTTAATTAAAAAGAGAAATACAAATCGCAACTAAATACATGAAAAAATTTTGAAAGCAAAGAGAAAAGCAAAAAGCAAATCCTTTCTGTAAATTATTGTATTCATAATGATACTGCTGGTTTCTGAGTTTTTAAAATGTCTATTATTTTTCTTTTTTTCTTATATAACTAACACTATAGAACTACTAATGCCAACTTGTGAATGAATTGTTGCTAGTCATTTTTTAATGCTCCTTTAATTTAATGGAAACAGTCACTGATAAGCAGGAATTGACCTTTTCCTTTTTATCTTAAAAAAATGTCTCTTCTTTTGCACACACAAAAGATTGTACTCTCCAAAGATTGTTGAAACATGTCTACTCCTATGGTTTTCTTATAATTTACCTTGGTATTTGTTTTATGGAGGGACATGATTTCTTGCCTTCCTTGACATATAGACATCTCTCATGACCTTCTGAACAATAAAGGACAACAGAACTGTGTTGTGTGACTTCTAAGGGTAAGGCAAAAGGTGGTACAGTTTATACCTTGTTCTATGGACAAGTGATCTTAAACTTACCCAGCATGCTCTAAGCCATCCAGTGTGCCCAACACTACCATTGTATGGCAGCTGCAACAAGCCTCTGTGGAGAGGAGAAAACTTGTGTGGTTGCTCTGACTGTTGCTAAAAGGAGAGACACAGTTAACACCACTACTTCCACTCCCAGATAGCTGCTAGCTGCAGCCACTGTTTGACTTCAACCTCATGAGAAGCATTCTAGAATTCCACAGTGAATCCTTTACTGACTGTGGGTGTCTACTTGAGTACAACAGATAACAAAATAATTACTGCTGCTTTCAACCATGAATGCTGGGCTGTTTTCCTGGGACAATAACAACCACACAGACTTTCTTGTACAAATGTTAGATCTCTCCTGATGTCCATGGTATTCATTCTCTGTCATCATCATAGATTCTATTTCTTCCTATTCCTCTCAAATACTGATCCACATCATGGCTTTATTCCCAATCATCATCTTTGATCTATATATTCATCTACAGAAATGTCTTTCAGTTTCATGACTACAATCTTACATACATTTTCTTTGGTAACTTATAGTTGGTGGCTAGGCTACCTAAACATCAGACCTCTGTAGCCAACACTGAATAGAACTCCTACAGGAGAACTCGGCTTCTGGGCAGGCAAGAGTAGCAATGACCAACCCACCCACATACCAATCATGACTACAAATGTTAGACAAAATGTTTCAAATATCAGCCCTCTGAGAGGCTGAGGAAGGAGGATCACAAGTTCATACCCAGCCTGAGCAACTTAGTGACTTAATGACACTATGTCTCAAAACATAGAAGAGAGAGAGAAGACAGGATGTCCATCTGTGTGAGGAACCTAGATCCAATCCTAGCACTAAGTTGGCAAACAAAGAACTTGACCAAACATGTCAGACAGTGATTTTCAAGATGTTGGTGGTGAGGCAGCAGAGGAAATGAAAAAGATGAGCTCCTTGAATGTGCTGACCTAGCTTCTGTGTGAACTCACAGGCTGCAGTGTGGAAGGAAGGAACCCAGGAGAAGTTCTGTGGTCCTGATGAATTGAGGAGATGCATATGAGAGTTGATAATAGTATCTGTGCATAACCTAAGTGTACTTTAAATCATTTCTACGTTACTTATGATACCTAAATGTATAAATGCTATGTCATAGTTGCTGTACTGTGTTGTTCGAGAATGAGGGACAGAAGTCTATAAGATGCAACTTCAAAAAATTGAAAAAAGAAAAGGAGAGTTTATGAGGATAGATAAAAGCTACATGGCTGCACTACAGAGAGTAAAGACTTTCATACCTTTTGTGAAGATAATTGACTGTTTAAAAATAAATCACATATCAAAACAATAAGTACATTGTAAAGTGTAGAAAAGATATCAGAGGCAAAAGCACGGCAATTATTTGCTAAGACTGGAAATTACTGCCCTAAAATCCTGTAGAGTTTTTAGAGTATATATGGAGTTGTAGGATAGCTCTGGAAAACACAGGATGACAAGCTAGATGCATGCTACAAATTCTAAAACTGTCTTGAAAAGTACTACTGATATCTACCAAATTCTATTTCAAACCTAACACAAATATATTATCAGAGATTAGGAGGGCCATTTCAATAGGGTGTCTAGAGATAATGAATGTTTCCAGATCAGTGGCAGCACTTCAAAATACAGAAATAAAATCTGATAGAGATTCAAGAAGAAGATACTAATCCACAAATATCATCCAAGATTTCAGCACTTCTTTCTTAATAATAGAGCATTAATAATGATAAAGAAGATATGAACAACATCAAACACTTTACCTGACATTTTATACCAACCAAAAGTCACAAGAAGCATAATACGTCAATTACAAGTTGAACATTTATCAAGACACACCACTGCTAGACAAAAGGTCATCAAAACACATTTAAAAGCATTAAACACATCATGCATAATCTCAGGATCCTACCAGAAAAATCCGGTGTACAATTAAACTAGAGATAGATACCCCAAAAAATATTTGGAGAAATCTCAAATATTTGATGCTTAAATAGCTCACACTAGAAATACAGTGGTGTCAACTATGAAAAAGAAAAAATATATAAAATTGCACCTTGAAGTATGCTTTTAATAACAATTGCCTTGTCACCATAGATCAGGAACAAGGTACAAGTTTTAACAGTTCTGATTTGTGTGGTATGAGAAGCCCTGAGGAGTACAACTCTCCAACTTATTTTCAAAAATCCAACAAAGATAGACATAAATATGTAAAAATATATACATGGAGATGCAACGAATGTAGAAAGTAAAACTATTTGGAAAATTTAGAGATTATGAGACTTCAAATATCATTATGAATCTATAGTAATCAGGAAAGTATGATTTTTGCTTGAAATAAAATCATTCTAACCGAACAGAGTCCAGAATAGAATGAAACAGATATGAACAATAGTTTTTTTTAAAATGAACCTGTATAGAAGATTTGATGGTGAAGTTATTGTCTTTAAACAAGTGGTACAGCAACTGGATATCTATATAGAAAATAACTATAGGAAAATCCTTTAATGTTTACCTTAGAGTATGAATAAATATTTTCAAAACAGATAAAAAATATGAAACATTAAACCTCAAATTTCTAGAAGAAAACTCAGGAAAAAAATCTTTCTGATATTATAAGGAAAGATTTTGCATAAGATACTAAATACATGACCTATACTCTTAAATGATTGATAGCAATGATTTTGCCAATATTAAAACTTATGTTCTTAAAAAAACTGAAATACAAAGAAGAGAATCATGGAATGGATTTGCCAAGCACATATCTCATAAATGACTTATTTCAGAGTTAAGCTGTCACGCGCATCCTCGCCAGTAAGGAAGACGCGACCACTGGTTGTCTCTGCAATGCTTTATTCTTCCATGGATTGAGTAGTTCTTTTCCTCCTTCTCCTCTGCTCCTCCCTGGGCAAGCCCGTCCCAAGCTATATACCACAAGGCGTCCAACCCTGGAGTGACACGTGGGCGTAGCCGATAGGTCCAGATACGCAGAAGGGAGCCACAGTCTTTGCCTTAGCCATATAAGGAGTTGTTTACTACAGAGAGCACTCACCCAGCGGGGGGTGGAAGGCGGAAGCCAGCAAGGTCTTTCAGGCGCAGCTATTCGCAGCTCTCTACATTAAGCAGGACACTCAAAATTCAAGAAGTAAAGTAAAAATAAAACTAAGGGGAAATATTTGAACATGTGGTTGGCCAAAGAAATTCTATAGATAAATAAACACCTGAATTTTATATTTGGAAATCCAATAAAAGCCATATTAATATGCAAATGATATAACTAAACTGAATAGGATCAAGAAGTATTGGTAAAGGTCTAGAGGAAGTGGAACTATCATATAATCTGATGAGACACTAGATGTTAGAACAGCTCAGAAAAAAATCATATTGTTTAATGTATATCTATGAAGTGTGTTTAAAAATACAATGGATTTTTAAATTAAAATAAGGCATAACTTATAACAGTAAATCCCACATTTCCATTAATCATTTCAAATTACTCCTTCATACTTTGAAAACAATTATGTCATCATTCCTAAAGTTTTCAGGAATTCCATGACTGGCTTTTTGTGGCTGCCTGGATGTCCTTAATTGAGTCAAGACAGCAATTTCTGTCAAATAAATACTTCATCATGAGTCTTCCTCCACTTTACTCATTTTCTGGCACTGTGTAACTTCTGGCTCATCCCCAAAATCAAAATGTTCAAAAAAGGTAGAAGTGTTGAATCAGGGTCTGGCGAGATATTTCAGAGGACTAAAGCATCTGCTTAGGCAAGCGCAGTGACTGAGGTTCAATCCCTGGCACCCCATGCATGGCCAGCCCCGCCCTCAGGGTGCACACCTGTAATCCCAGTGCTCAGGAGGCTGAAAGCAAGAGGATCACTACGAGTCAAAGCTGCACAGTGAGACCTTGCAACAACTAAATGCATAACAAAAGTATTGAATCAATTCAGTCTGATCCAACAGTCAGAGCAATACCACTAAAGACCATCATGGTAGGTGACTTCAAGAACTGGTTCAAAAAGTGGTAATGGTAATGGGGGAGGGGTGCATATGATTAAACTAAGGAGAAAGATCGCTGGCAGTGTGTCTTTTGTGGTAAAACATTTCTTCGAGAAATTTAAGCACTCATTATATTTTTTCACACCTGATATGTTATATTATTTCTACTCCTAGATAATGCCCAAGGTAGAATGCCTATGTACGTGACTACCAGTTATTCTACATGAATCCTCAAAGCAGTTTGTTTGTGATATCCAAATATGGAGAAAATGTCCATTAACACAGAAATGAATGAATTTTGGTACGGCTGTATAATTGAACACTATTCAGCAATAAAATTAATGAACTACTGATGCATGCTATGACATTGATAAATTTCGAGATCCTCAGTACTATTTCTGTGGTAATAGTTTCATACTTATACACATAAGCCCAAGTATAAAGGATACACTTGAAATGGGAGAAGTATCTGTCAGCTATTCTTCAGTAAATTTGTTTTTAAAACAAGAAATAAGAACCACTAGGGAAATCTTATTTTGATTTATCATTTGTCACTCTGATTTACCACTTTAGTGAATGTCTAATGATTGTCCATCTCACTCATCCTTGCTTGTCAATTTTGAAGACTCTTTTGTGAACTATATTGTTGCTGTTTTGTATTTTAATGAAATGTGCTGATGTTTGTTCTCTTCTGAAGATGACTGAAGCACAGAATGAGAATTAGTGATTAACAGGGACAAGGAACTAAGGATGGGGGAGGAAGATGGGAAGGAGTTTAATGAAATAGATTTGGTCAGCATATATGACAAACATGTTTGTGAAACTACCACAATAAAACCTAATCTTTTGTAATACTAATAGGTAAAAGTAAATATTAGTTTTAAATGAATTCATAATAAAGTAGACTTTATATGTAGGAAAGGACACCACATCCACACTTTCCTGTGTCTCTGTCTCTTTCTGATTTAGTGAGCACCCACTTCTTCTTCCAATCTGCTGGAACACAAAGGGATTCAGTCTGAAGCTGTATTTGTATTTAGAGTAGCTAAGTGGGAGCGAGCAAGCGGTTGACATGAGACACACCAGACAGACTTGCCTGGCAACTTCCCAGAGCACCTGCCTCTAAGCCCGCCCAGCAAGTGGGAAACTTTCTGACTCCCAGCATCCCATGTGATCCTGGTTTGGTGAGTGTGTGAGAGAGGCTTTGGTTTCACCCATGCGCTTTGCATTATCTGGAGCCCCTGCCCCCAAGATATCCTAGGGAGCAAGTGGTCCGCTTGAGACAACTCAGACCAACTTACCTGGCAACTCCCAAGAGCCCCTGCCCTGAAGCCCACCGAGCTGGTGAGAATTTTCCCAAATCTCCCATCACCTGAACCACCCTTGCCCAGCCTGGTGAGTGTGCGAGAGAGCTTCTGAACTCGCCAGTGCTCCCTGGACCAGGGACACAACAGAGCCTATGGGGAACCATAGGCTCACAGCTGTACCAGAAGAGCTACAGCAAAAAGGAACTGAACACAACAGCCAGATCCAGGCCAGGCATAACTGGATAATCTCAAACTTAATAGACTGGCACGAGAATCTCATAATGTGCTAAGCTCGAAACTGCACCAAAGCTTTACAACAAAGGTCAGAGATCAGTGCTATACAAAATGACAAAGGCAAGGAACAAAATGCAATCTCAGGCCTCAAGTCTGCCAATAAATGGAGAGGACACTAGCTCAGCTGAAATGATTGAATTAACAGAGGCAGAAGCAAAGACACAACAGCAGAAAGGTATAGAGGAACTCAGACCAGAATTAGTGCCTGAAATAAAAAAAAGAAATTTTTGAACAGAACATCTCAAGTAATGAATCAAATCCAGAAATATATGGGGAGAACCCCATGCTCACCCAGAACAAATGCAGAGAGCAATACTCCAGCTGAAATGTATGAATTAACAGTGGTGGAAGCAAAGAAACAACAGCAGAAAGGTAATGAGAAACTCAAAGCACACATAATTTCTGAAATAAAAAGAGAATTATTTGAAATCATAGCACCTGAAGTACAGACTCAATTCTGGAAATATATAGGAAAATCCAATTTGGAAAAGAACTCTGCAGTAAAAGAATTAATAGGTACCTCTAAAGAAGAAATTGATTAAAAAAAAATAGAGGAGATCAGAAATGTGACAGATTCCTGGAATGAGCAATACAGGAAAGAAATAGAATGCATGAAGCAGAGTCAAAGAGATATAGAAGAACTTAAAATCTCAATCATGAGTCTACAAAACCATTTGAGTGAAAGCAAAGACAGAGTTTCAGATCTTGAAGACGCTGGCACAGCTAGTGAAAAGGTGAGAAAGGATCTCTAAAAAACAACAAGAATGCAGGAAAAAATAATCCATGACCTTCAAGATAATGCCAAGATGAACAATGTTAGATTAATTGGCATCAATGAGAATGAAGGACTCAATACAAATAATATAAAAAGAATATGGGCAGAAGTAATAGCAGAAAACTTCCCAAATATGGGGAAAAAAATCCAACATTCAGGAAGCATACAGAAGCATTCTGAAACATAGAGAATACCAAATAACTTCAACCCAACTAAAAACACACTGAGACGTATGGGTCAAGATCCCAGAAATCCAACACAAGAATAGTATACTGAAAACTGATAGAGAAAAGAAGCAGATCACATTCAAAGGAAAACCCATCAGAATTACAGCCAGCTTCTCAACACGAATGATGAAGGCAAGGAGAGCATGGAGCAGAGTTCTTCGAGTCTTCTATGAAAACAAATTCCAGCCCAGACTACTATACCTGCAAAACTCTCTTTCAAGTTTGATGGAGAAGTGAAATGCTTCCACGACAAAGAACAACTAAAGAATTTCATGATGACAAAGCCATCCCTACACAGGCTACTGAAAGATGTCTTAGAAAGAGACCACAATGACCAGAACTCCATGAATAAGAATGGGAGGAACCCAGTAAACAGGGCAAACAATTAAACACAGGATAAAAAGGAGTAAGCATAATATGGTGTTTTGAAACTGTCTGATTGACATTTGTATTTCAATAAAATAAAAATAAATGGAAAAAAAAAAATATTGCAGTACAGGTTCTCCTATGTCCTGAGTCTTCGCTGACCTTGAAAGGCTAGGTCCAAAATGTTGGCTGGCCTTGTGGCTCTTCTATTTCTTCAACTCTGACTTGGGATCTTAGGTTGTTAACCATCCAGAAGAAAAGCTGATTAGTATCCTGCAGCTTATGCCATTCACTTTGCCTTATCTGACTCAATTGAT
>PVKA01034747.1:9733-23314 GCA_004027165.1 Ctenomys sociabilis | reverse complement strand
GCTCAGAGCCTGGAGGGCAGGGTGAGGCTCCTGGGCAGGTGGCTCACAGGGTTTCTGCAGGCCACCGAGGTTCTAGCCATGGGGGGAGACAGTGGCAGTCTCACCTCCTTTATGTCCTCATAGAAGAGGTAGAGCACAGCATGGGTGCGGCTCAGCTCCACCACTCCTGAACATGTTGGGACCAAAACCCATGGGACACTGAGGAAGCAGACAGGGCGCATCTGATTTAATTTTGGATGGACGTTCCTCTGGCTCCAGCACCGTCCTTCATATAGTCAGATTCACCTGCAGATGAACTTCTGCAGGTAACTGTCCCAGGTGCCTGGCTCTGGGAAATACTTGCACATCTTGTAGAAGTTGTAACAGGAGATGTCCACGTCTTTTGCCTTGGGAGCAACATAGAAGGGGGAAACGGTGTGGTCCGTGGCAACAGTGGGAGCAGGTGGCCAAATGCCATGAGCCCCCAATGTGCAGCATGCCCCTGCACACAACTGCTCCCAGGCTGACGGCCTCTCATGCTCCAGGCACCGCTGGACGAGGTCATCTCCGTGGGCAGAGGAAGCAGGCTGCAGGATGACTCCTAGAGGTGTCCTCCTGTGGGTGGTACTGAGTGGGGCTCTCCCTCTGCTTTTGTGGACCATGCTGGCTGGGCCCAGGAGCTGTATTTGATACTGCTATGAGCCTATTGAGTGCCACACTGAGATTTGGAACGAGACAGGAGGGTCCCACCAATCTTGTCCTCCGCAGGCTCGTGACTACCAGTCTCTGGTTTGCCCTGAAGAGTCTTGTTTTCCTGGTCTTGAATCCCCCGAGAGCACCTACCATGTGCCCTCCCTGTAGGACATTAGCCATGGCTCCAGAAAGCCCTCCCCATGGAACAAGACCCGTGAGAGTCACTTCGTACAGGTCCTCATCTCAGTCCAAGAAGCCACTGTCTGCAATCCCAAAGTTACATTATTGGAATCCCAGTCTACCAATTTCAATGCAGCCCATGGCAAAAATAAAGACACTCAATTATATTTTCAATCACTGGGGAGTCAAGTGGCTCTAAGTTCAGCCACCAAGATGGCTACCTGGAGCAAAGAGAGGGACCCAGGGCCTCTCCTGGTTTTTATTCAGTGGGGGAGTGGCTTGAGGAGGATTATCTGAGACTTGTGGGAAATATGTGACCATTGTGAGCTGAGCTAGGTAGTGGCCTACATTTACCTCTGCCATATGCAGGCAGGATATGCAGAGAATATAGTATGCATTATAATATTTTGCCATAGAGATAGCATCTAATGTTTTTAGGGGTCTGGTGCTTCAGCTCTGATGTAGTCTTTCAAGCTTCAGGAAGTCTTAGCCTCTACCTGTCTGAAGGCTCGATCCCAGCTGGTGGCATGGAGCTTTAGCTCTACTGTCTGTCTCGACCCAGCTCACATTAAATAGCAGCAGGTGGAGGTTACCAGGGAAACACACACCCCACCTTCAAAGAGTATCACCAGCACCTCAGCTAGACCAGTACACATTTCTTAAGATCAAGTGAAGCATAAACAGAAGTCCTGGCCAGCTCTAGGTTCTAGGCAACCTCCAGCTCAGAGAGGGATCCACTTTATATAACAATACGAGGAAACAGGATCAGATTCAGTCAAAATTGAGGCAGTCACTCTTCTTTCAAATAGAGCTGTTCAGGTGGTCCTCCACAAGGACCAAAGCTGGGAGTGCTCCAGTGCAGTCACCTTGATCCAATCCAGCAGACTCTAGGGGAGCACGGCCAAGGCAGGTTTGACCTGAGCAGCCGTGGGGCCGGGGTGACTTCCACAGTCTCCAGCCATGAGTCATGGGCAAGTGAAAGGTGCTGAGCTGGAGTAGAGTCCCACTCCTTCTACCTGTCTCACCCCCAGTCACCAGGACAAAACTGAGAGAACTTCTAGGGGCATGTACTCAAGGAGGAGCACCCCCAAGTAGTTGGGGCCTCAGTGACACTTCTGTAGGTCACCAGCCTGGTAGGTCATGTCTAGTATCTCACTTACCCATGTGGTACCTGGGAAGAGAGGGAACATACAGGTGCACAGCACTGGTGCCAGGTCCTGGTCAGCACACAGGGCCTGCAGCTCAGGGTCACGTTGTTCTCCTTGCTTACATGACTTGGGGTAGGCACTGAGGAATAGGTCATTGGGCCGTGCCTGAAGGCTCTATGGTCTCTTCCACATACTTGATATTCTGGACCCCCTTCACATAAGCCAGTAGAGGGCAGGAGGTGTCCTTGACCAGCTCCATGCTGCTGTCTTTGTGGCCAGAGACACAGGCTGTCCTTAATGCCACTGCCGCATTGCTCTCAGATGGGCCAGGGAGGCTGAGCCCTGTGCCAAACTCATTGAGTAAATAAGGGCTGCTGGTGTTGGACAAGAGCCACCACCTGGGCAGGGTTCTCAACTCTGCCTTGGCTGCAGCCTACCAGATGGAAGTGGGCTTAGTGGGCTTGAACAACCTCCAATTGCATGTGAACAGTTTATGGTACTACTTTCCTCTGCAGCACCTGCCCCACCCATCCCCACCCCAGTGCTGCTTGCATACTATGTACTTGCACAGGTCCTGGGTTTTTCACATGTGGGAGCCTCCTACTTGGGCCTGGCCTGAAATCCACCTGTGTAAAAAACTGAGCAACTGTGTGTTTACTGGGAGATGACAGCCTAGGTTGTAAATGAACAAAATGCCAATGAGTAGCTGGGGTGACGGAACATGCCTGCAGTCCCACTGCTTGGTAGACTGACGTGGGACTGCAGTGATTGTAACTCTGGCTTGGAATACATTGTGAGACTGCATCTCATAAAAAAGGGAGTGTCCGCTGAACGATAGCAAACCTATTGGGATGGGCCAGCCTCTGGGAATGAGAAGGGAGGGGAGAGACCACAGCCAGGGATCACACAGGAGCCCAGGAGCCCTAAGGACTGGGCTGCACTACCCTCTGAGGATGTGGAGGTCAGGAGCAGGCAGAGTGGGCCATCTGAACAGCAGCGCATGCAGGACTCACCTGGCCTCTCAGGATCCAGCTGAGTGGGTCACTCTCTGAGCTGGAGGTTGCCTAGAACCAAAGCAGAGGTGGGATTGTGGTGGCACTGCAACTGACTTTCCTGCTGGAAGCAAAGTTCGGGTGTGCAGTGAGGTGGGTAGTGCTAGATGTCTTCTTTACCCAACACCGAAATTAAAGCCATAAGTTTTGTTTAGCTTACAGTTCATAGTTGGCTGGCTCCAAGCCAGTGTGGCATGGGAGAGAGGCATCATAGAGGAGAAACACTTCATGGCAGGCAGAAATAGCAAGCAGGACACGAGAACCAACTACACCAACATTCTCTGTCCTTTATATGTAGCCTACACACCCTTGGGGTAGGTACCACAAAGGCATGCATGCAGGGTGGGCTGTGCCATCATGCATACCCAGAACTGTGCCAAACCTGTCAGTGGATTGATCTAGGAATCACACACTCTAGGTCCAGGTACTTCTGAATAGTCTCACTATGACTGCATGCGGCTTTTGGGGAACATATAGGTAAACTGTAACCATACAATAGGCCAAAGTTAGAGAAATACCTCAGGTGATTTTCTGCTGGAGCCTGGCTCCTGACGAGGCAGCTAAACAGAACAGGTCTGCATACCTTCTTTGTCTAACTAACCCAGGTGGGGTGGGTGGCAGGCAGGAACAGGATGGAGGGGAGGGCCGCTGGTCATGCTGCTAGCTACAGTCCAGGTGCTAGGACACCCAGCGGTGAGGAGGCTCAGGAAACCCTGACATTGTGGAATCTGCAAGCTCTGACTGCTTTGTAGGTCCACAGGGCCCCAGAGAAGGAAAGTCCTGCAATTCTTTGCCTATTCGTACAGGGACTACAGTCCACTGGGGCCCTGAGGTGGGGGCATCTCACACAGGTGCCAGTGTCTGGAGTTCCATAAGCACTGGGTAGCTTCATAGGCAGAGCCTTCCAGGCAGTGGTTATCCTGTTCACAACGACGGCTGTGGCCCGCCTTCTGTTCCCTCACCCAGCCTTGGACAGAAACTACTTTTGTCACCTAGATGTTTAAATGTATTTGGGGAAAAACTTCCCAGACTGCAGAGCCAAGGAACAGGAGTAGTGAACAAATTTGGGGACAGTGAAGACCAGATGTCCAGCAGGCCTGCCCAGTGTCTACCAAGACAAGAAGATGGATCAAAGGCAGCCAGGAATGTCAAGGCAAGGGTGTAATTTAGGCCCGTCTCGGCTCTTCTGGCTCTCTTTTTGCCCTCAGCCTCTACTTGGGAAACGTACACCTTGTGGCAATTGTGTGACATTTTTGTGAAATTCCTGAAAATGAGGTAATATGGTTACTATAGAAAAGTGACTTCAAGTACAGTGCACGACCCTTCAAGTAACATAGGTGAAAGGAAATGTACATCTGGGTAGTGCTGCACATAAATCCTGAGCTGTACACTGCAGGATGCAGCGACCGGAGCAGTTTCTGAACACATATATTTGTATACTTAAGCCCCGTTCAGTCCTTAAAAGAATACCAGAACTGGCACTTTGCTCCATGAACATGGAGGACTGATGCAGAGAAGCAGAGAGTACCCACTGGGAGGCTGTGGGTGGGGCTCACATGTGGCCATGATGGACTTGAACTTGAGGGGCAGGTACCCCCTAGGGGATACTGTCTGCTAGCCCTCAGGCCCACTTTCACCAGGGAGAGGTCTGATAGTGACATCCATCAAGTTTTGTGCAGGGCCATTGGATACTAGTTCACTTACTGGCTGTTGCCAACTTTCTTGCCAGAGTACAGAACTAGATGTGTGAGTGCCCCTTCTGTTCAGTTCCAGAAACAGCACAGGTGCAAATACTGTTGAGAAACACAGTGGCCTTGGCATGGTGACTGCAACCCAGGGAGGCACTGGCCCCCTCACTGGCCTGATCAGCTCTCTGCAACCACAGATATTGACCACAGAGGCTGATGCAATACGAATATCAAAAGGCAGGTACTCAGAACAGATCACTTACATGTCTACAATGTCTTCGTGCGTACACGAGACTCTACCTGGTTACTGCAGACTTGTGCTCTTGGGGGCTCTTAGTGTCACTCTGGGGGTGAGCAGTTACTGCTATAGTCCACATACCGTTTCTTTTTTTTTTTTTTTTTTGTCTTTTTGAGACAGGGTCACACTATGCAGTTCAGGCTGGCCTTAAGCTCACTTTGTAGCTCAGGCTGGTCTCAAACTCACAGCAATCCTCCTGCCCCAGCCTCCCGAGTGCTGGGATTACAGGCATGCGCCACCACGCCCAGCTTCACACAACGTTTCTGTGCCAGTGCTCAGTGTTTAGCCAACGGAGGTACCGTACCCCACCCCCAAAGCTGAAGGAAGCTGACCCAAGACAGGAAGAAAGATTCTAAGAGCAGGAGGAAGGGCTGCAGTATGTGAGGATACTCTTCCAAATGATAACCCCAGTAACTCCATTGTATAGCCCATGGACCCCTCTAAATGTTCAGTGCGTGCTGCCCAAATATGCCAGTGGATTAAAGTACGTGCAAGCAGCCACAGGAGTCAGGGGTTCCATCCCCAGGCCTGCTATGCTGGCCACACTCCAAGGATGCACTGTGACAGCAATTCATACTGGGCTTGGCAGTGTTGTAATCCCAGCTCTTGCTAGGCTGTTAACAGGGGGATCACTGTGTGTCTGATCTAGTAGTGACACTTGAATATCCTGCGCTACCTTCCCTAACATAAAAAAAAAAACAACTTTCAGTGAGCTGTTGAGTCCCCCTACAGCCATGTGCTGAGGCTGTGTGCAGGCCACAGTGTAATGTGGGGAGCCATGGCTGGCTGGATAGGCCTTACTTCATTGGGGGGATTTCCTGACAAGGACGGCCTATGAGCAGAGTATGCATGACGTCTCCCAAGGACAGTTCTTGCTTTTGATTGTGCTTTGCTGCTTTAGTTGGTGCTCTCTACTACCATTGGCTAAGAAGGTGAGGAGTAGCTCAGAGGTCCAGTGCCCCCTCAGCAAGCTCAAGGTCCTGAGTGTGATTCCTGGTACCTGTCCTGCAAAAAAAGAAAAGAAATCAATAGGAAACAGTAGCCTAACATAGAGGGTTGGCTTTTTGGTAATCCTGCAACCTCCAAGCCACCCACCACACTTTAAGCCCTCAAGAATATTTTAGGTATTAACTTTGACTTGTGTGAGTAGCCCTTCATTTTGTAGGTGCTCTTGGAGCTGGAGGCACATGGTTGGGTTTTTTTGTTGTTGTTTTCAGTACCTGGGATTGAACTCAGGCCTCTGTGCGTACCAGGGAGACGCTTATTCCACTGAGCCATCTCCTTGGCCCTGGCGCATTGTTTTTAAAATCTCTTTGAAAAATGTAACTCACCCCAGGCCTAGACTGGACCACTGGAGCTTCCAGAGCTAGATCAGGTAGATCATCAGCTAGCTCAGCCTCACTGCTCTAAGACCCAGCAGATTAGTAAAGTGTGCTCCTGGGTGCATCTGGGGGATCACCGAGCTGTGACTGGTGATGGCACAGGGAACTCACTAGTTCCTCTCAGGGACTTTCTGTTGCTGAGGTCCAGGTCCTGTGGGCTAAGCTGCGATGTTCCACCATAGCCTTTTCCCAAGTGGTTTTTGATTTGGAATCAGTGGACTATGGAATAAACCTCCAGAAACCACGAGCTAAATTAAACCTTTCCTTCTTCAGGTTGTGAGTATCAGACATTTTGTCTTGGTACACTTATGCATAGTACTCAGGCCGCTGGCTATGTGAGGGCACAAGCTCCCCTGGCTCCACCTGGAGGAACTGCTCTGGCAGTTGGGCCCCAAGGGCCCATAGGGACAGCTAGGGTGGGGGAAGGGAGGGGGTCCTCCTCATCCTGTCAGAGGTGGCAGATAGGCAGGGATGTGGGGCTCATTTATATTTTCTGAGAGCTAAGTGGAAGCCAGGCCACATTCTTTTTTTTTTTTTTTTTTTGTCTTTTTGAGACAGGGTCTCACTATGCAGTTCAGGCTGGCCTTAAGCTCACTTTGTAGTTCAGGCTGGTCTCGAACTCACAACAATCCTCCTGCCTCAGCTTCCCGAGTGCTGGGATTACAGGCATGCACCACCACGCCCAGCTCGCAGGCCACATTCTGTTGATCATTAAATGGCCCCGCCCCTACTGGGGCAGAAATCTGGAAAGAATCTGGGTCCACCATTAACTTTCCTAACCTTTTCACATTGAGATTTACCGCAATAAACAGCTTAACCTTCTGAAGATTTTCTGGTTTTTGACCTAACAGGGTTTCTTTTTGTTTTGGTTTGTTTTTGTCATAGATGGAACCAGGGATTGAACTGAGGCCCTTGTGCTTGCCAGGGAAGCTCTGATTCTACTGATTCATGTCCCCTGCCCCTCCAGTGGCTTTTGAGCCTCCTGCCACCTTAAACAGTCGCTCCTCTGCCAAGTCACTGTGTGGAGCCAGTTGAGGACACACTGAAACTGCCACAAAGTGAGCTCAGTAAACCTTCCTTCTTTAACTTAGAGTATTGGGTATTTTGTCTCAAGTAATGACAGAAAAGAAAGGGAGACCAGCGGGGTCCTAGAGCAGGTGTTAAACTCACCTTTCTGCCCTCCTCTGGCACAGGCTCAGCATGTTTACAGGGAGGACCCTGGCCCCCTGCTGAGTCACTTGCTAAACTTCTAACCTTCTCAACTCAACACAATAAATCAACCACTGCAGCATTCTGGTATGTAACAGCCCCCCCCCCCCAACTAGGGCAGCCCAGGACCTAGAACTGCTGAGTTACTTAGCACTTCTAAATTTAACTTGAGGGCCTAGGAGAAAGCTCAGCTGCATAAGTGCCTGTGTGGCAAGTACAAGGTCTGGAGCAAAGTTCCAAGTTCCATCTCCAGTACAACAACAACAAAAATGAATAAATTTATGTGACACAATGTATGAACCATTACAATCCTTAACCTTTTAATTTTTTTTTTTTTGAGAAATTGTTTTGTTCTTTCTTTTTGTATTTTTAGGGAAGGGTCTAAAGGGTGTTCAGGGCTTCAGTACTAGTTCAGACTCATAGTTATTCGCCTGTTTCTAGCCTCTCAAGAGCTGGGATTACAAGTGTGTGCCACCACGCATAGTCTAAATCCCAGTCTCATCGCACCACTGGTGTGGGTTGGCTGCACAATAGGCCTGGGGATCCAACTCCCCCATGTGTCTGCAGGCACAGGCACTTTAATCTGTCCAGTAGATTGGCCTCTTCCTTCCTTCCTTCCTTCCTTCCTTCCTTCCTTCCTTCCTTCCTTTCTTCTTTCCTTTCTTCCCCCCTCTCTCTCTCTCCCTCCCTCCCCGCCTTCTTTGCTTCCTTGCTTGCTTGCTTGTTTTTTCCTCAATTTTTTCTGAGGTTGTGTTGTGTTGTGTTGTTCTGAGACAGGATCTCCCCTATGTAGATCAGGTTGGCCTGGAACTCACTATGTAGACAAAACTGGCTTTAAACTTACAGTAGTACTCCTGCCTCTGCTTACTAAATCCTGGGATTATAGGGGTATTCCACCATACCCAGCTCATGTTCATTCTTTTTAATTTCAGACGGGGTCTATAGCGTCTTTCTACGCAGATCAAACTCATAGTGATTCTCCTGTTTTCGGCCTCCCAAATGCTGTCATTGCACACACACATGCCACCATGCCCAGTTCAGTCACAGTCTTCGTGCTCCCTGGGGCAGGGCTGGCACAGCACAGTATGGGTCACATGCCAGATCTGTGCTCCACATAAGCAGGCGCTTTAGCCCACTGAGATATGAGATGAGCCCTTGCATGTTCAATTTTAAGGGGAGCTGAAAGGCAGAGGTCATCTGCTGTACCTGTTTTGACACTGGTCTGGGTACACTGACCTTTCCTACCCAAAGAATAAAAGTCTTTTGCCCACTGCTCCGGTAATAGTTGGGGTCCTGGCACCTCTACAGACACTGGTGGGAAGTCTTGCATCATAACATGGAATTTCTTGGAAAGAAGCAATTTGGAAGATACGGACTTTGCAACAGTTTAACGGCTCAGGTGGCATAATGACTTGTAAAGGACTCCAGCAACCACTGCCACCACAACGTGACTCTCTAGAGTCATAGCAGACATCCTCTCCTCCAAGTGCTTCTGCTCTAGAAATCGCCCCCAGGACATCCTGGCTTCTTCTTCAGGAGGAACTATGAATATGGCCACTATCACCGCACTGGCACTCGTTCTACCGTCCCCTCTCCTGACTAGCCATATTCTGTTGCAGTGAAAACTCAAGCCCACAGTTGCCTCCTGCCTAAGAAAAAAAAATTTTTTTACACACATTTCTAGTTTATTATGGCAAAGGTGAAAATGCCACCTTCTCCACAACAGCAGCCAGTAAAATTTATCCCCAAAATAACTCGGTTCAAAACAGGTCTGTTTCAGAATTAAAAGAAAAAAAAAAAAAAAAAAAAAACTTTACATGAGTTTTTAAATCCTGTCTTAAAACATAAAAGAAACAAATCGGTCATTGGCCACACAGCCCAGTCCCCATCCCCTCCTCCCAGAGAGCAGACGAAACGCTGGGTCCTCTCCACACAGATCGGCGGTTTAGCTGGTGTCCATCCTTGCATTATAGGCGTCCAGCTGTGCATCCAGCTCCTCTGCAGAAAGCTGCTGCTTTGAGTTCCTGCCAGTGCCTCTGCCTCTTCCCCGGCTGCCTCCACAGGTCCCTCTCCGAGTGCCGCCACCACCACCAAAACCTCCAGAGCCACTGTTTCTAGTCATGCTACCTCTGTTTAGGCTCTGTGCAGGTCTTCGTTGTGTTTCAATCTGTGATGTGAAAAGCTGGATATTCGTGGGGCGGCCATCCAGAGGGACCCCATTGTACTGTTTCATAGCCTTCAGGGCGTCTGCCTTCCATTCAAAGTGCACATCTGCTGTTCCTAAACTTCGGCCAGAGCAATCATAGTGCACAGCTGCCTTTTTCAGGGTTCCAAATTCAGCGAAGAGTTCTCTGCGTCTGATATTCCGAAGTCCAGATTCGACACCAACAACTTTCCACCGGTCTCCACACCGGCACCACCCCCAAAACCACTGTCGAAAAGATCGTGCTGCCACTTGTCGGGAAGTTGCTTCGGCCTGCTGTAGGGCGCCGGCCGACTCCGCATGGGCCCGCCGCCTCGATTCACTCGCGCGGCGGCCTGCGCGCCCCGCCATGGCCGCCTCGCTGGCTCCGTTTCAGCTTAATGATGTCGTCCAAAGACATATCCATTTTGTCGGCCGTGGCGGGCGCGCAATCGGGCCTGGGATCGAGCCCGCGCGTCAGCACGTCGGGGCCGCCTAAGAAAACTTTATATCTAGTGACAAACTGCTCCTCTGCCATCCTGCAGATTCATGATTCTCCCACCCAATCCATGGACCACCAGGACTCTGTTCTCCCAGCAGATATCTGGACACATAAATGAGGCTGGTGATTTCAACACACTCTATGGCAGGTACCTAATGGGCTCTTAAGACTGTTGTTGTGAACAACAAAAAATTTCCAGTTAAGTTATATCAAAATAGTTTTTTAGTGGTAAGTGTTTCGTACAGGGTCTCATTATGCAGGTTGGACTTCTAGTGTTCCTGCTATTTTCAGGCTCCCCAGCGCTGGGATTGCAGGTGTGCAATGCCACACCAAGCCTCAGTGCCCAGCTCAGCATGCCTGGAGTCAGGGATGGCACAACAGGTGGTGCTGGGATCAAACCCAGTCCCTGCACTTGCTTAAGGTGGTGTTTAGTCCATTGAGCTATCTCGCCAGCCCTCCACATTTTTTTAAAAATATGGAACACTTCATGAATTTGCATGTCATCTTGCGCACGGCCATGCTCATCTTCCCCGCACTTTTCCAGATGCAGTATATTTCCTGCAGGAACGAGCACAAGCTCTGAGTTTAAAGGCCGTTGTTTGATGGTTAGCAGAAGTAGATATCCTACAGGAAGTAGCCAGGAGCTCCAGGTAGAAGGCAGCTGGCCTGGCCTTCTGTGCAGCTCAGCACTGCCCCCTGAAGGACAGGCTGCTGCATGGCTTCTCAGGGGAGCTCTGGGGCCTGCCCCACCAGGGCTAAGGGGCCACTGCTCTCACACACCCTGGGGCCTCTTCAGCGCATTATCACAATGACCAGACACAGGCAATTTGGCATGGGAATGAGGCTTTTATTTCTCTGCTGGATCAGAGGGGGGAAGTCTGAGAGCACAGGAATCCAAAGATGACCCACAAAAAGGCAAAGGTGTGCAGCTCAGAGGGCATCTTCGAGGCAAGCAGAGTCCTGGCCTCTCACCCTCTTTGCATCGCATCTGTCCAAGGAGTGCCAGTCCCACTACCATCTTCCAGTTCCATCTTGCTGTGACATTTTTTCCCATGTGCCTATAAATGTTATTGTATTGACAGTTCTGTGCATGTGATTGTCGTTTGCCACCTGCAGTTTAGCTATTATTATTTGAGAACAAATGAGAGTTTAGAGTATAGAGAATCATTACAATTTTCTTTAGTTGGTTTGATTTTATTTTATTTTATTATTATTTTTTTTTTTTTTTTTTTGTCTTTTTGAGACAGGGTCTCGCTATGCAGTTCAGGCTGGCTTTAAGCTCACTTTGTAGCTCAGGCTGGTCTTGAACTCACAACAATCCTCCTGCCTCAGCCTCCCGAGTGCTGGGATTACAGGCATGCGCCACCACGCCCGGCTTGATTTTATTTTTTAAAGGATGAAAGGTTTATTGAGCTCATAGTTGGTCAATGGTTCTGTCCATAACGAGCTGGCTCCAAGACAGAAGTATGAGCATTCTTAGTGGCAGAAAACAGCAAAAGCAACAAGGGCTAGTGGTTTGATTATAATGATCTTGCTTGTGTACTCCTTTTGGTTCTCCCTTTTTTTTTTTTTTTTTTTTAGCTTTGGCAGCTTAGGAACTCACACTTGCCAGCCAGGCACTGAGCTGTGAACTCAGTTTGACAGGAGGCTCCTGTGAGCCCTCAGAAATCTTGTGTCACAACTTAGGGCTGCCAGTGGAAGCGCAGGCTGCAGCCCGCCATCCTATCTGCATAGTGTGCATCAAAGTGCTCATTCTGGGCCACGGTGAAGGTGCCTTTCCAGTCCCCCAGAGTGCCTGGGACAGAAAGAAAGAGGTTGAGTCTGGGCCACAGAGGAGGCCGCAGTGACCTGAGGTTAGCGCTTTCTCGCTTCCCTCACCATAGCACCCATGGCCCAGCACCCACCTTTCCTCATGAATGGGGAAACGGTGTGGTCCATGTCCTTAGTGGATACGGTGGTGTAGTTGGTCATGGGGTTCTTCTTCATCTTCTTGAAGGACGTGTGCTGAATGATGAGATCCATGGTCTCCTCAGGCAGGGAGCGCCCCACGAACTCCAGGATCTTCTGCAGCTCCCTTTTGGGGTTCTACAGAGGGAGACACATGCTTCAAGTTCTTTGTGAAGAAAACATGGGGTCCCCTCTGTGACCTCCCAGGGAATGGGTCTTCAGCTCCATATCTAACTGGGGCTCCTCCCTGTAGCACAGTGAGTCAGTTCCTCCCAGGGTCCTGGAGTGAGCCCTGCATGGCTGCTCCAGAAGTGGGCAGGGAGAGCCATCTATGTCACTGTGCACAGCTGGTGGACTTTTCTGGGCCCAGGAGAAACTGGGAGCACACAGTGCTGAGCAGTGAGTGTGGAGCTGCTGATCGACCTGCATGGGCCTAGGACTACTCAGAGCCTAGAGAGCAGGGTGGGGCCCTTGTGTGGCTTGGGGTGCCACAGGGTTCCTGGTGAGAGGGATTCTGCAGGCCATGGAGGATCTAGCCATGGAAGGGGGATGGTAGCAGTCTCACCTCCTTCATGTCCTCATAGAAGAGGTAGAGGACAGGATGGGTGCGGCTCAGCTCCCACCACTCCTGCACATGCTGGTACCAGGACCCATAGCACACTGTGGAAAGGGACAAGGCACATCTGACATGGGTGGGAATTAATTTTGGGTGATCACCCTTTAGCTCCAGCACCATTCTTCCCGTAGTCGCACTCACCTTCGCCCTCCATGAACTTCTGCAGGAAGCTGTCCCAGGAGCCAGGCTCTGGGTGCAACTTGCACATCTTGTAGAAATTATAATAGGAGACGGCCACATCTTTTGCATTACGAGCAACGTAGACCACCTGTGGGAGCAAGCATCCAAATGTCATGGGCCTGCACCATGCAGCATGTCCAATGCGCACCTGCTCATCAGGTGGTCCTGTCATGGTCCAGGCACCACTGGAGGAGGTAATCTCCATGGGCAGAGGAAGCAGGTTGCAGGCTGACTCCTGTGGGTGGCACTGAGTGGGGCTCTCCCTCTTCTTTGAATGCACCATGCTGGTTGGCCCCAGGAGCTGTATTTGGTTGTGTTCTGAGCCTTTTCAGTGCCACACTGAGATTTTGGAACAGGATGTGAGAGGACAAATTAGCCTTGTCCTCTTTAGGCTCATGAGTGTCTGCTTTGCGTTGAGGAGTCTTGTTTTCTTGGGCTGTGAATTCCTTGAGAGCTCCTTGCATGTGCCCTCCCTGTACACCCTTAGACAAGGCTCAAGGAAGCCCCCCCCCCCCCCCCCCCCCC
>PVKA01034746.1:12761-23315 GCA_004027165.1 Ctenomys sociabilis | reverse complement strand
GGTGGAGGTGGAGGTGCAGGTGCAGGTGCAGGTGCAGGTGGAGGTGCAGGTGGAGGTGGAGGTGGAGATGGTAATAAACGTTTTTAGGTACTCATTTTGTGCCAAGCATTTTATAATATATGGATAGTGTCATTTAATTCTCCTGCACACCTACGATGTGAACTGAATTTTATCTCTGCTTCACACTTGGAAAAACTAACATTTGAGAGGATAAGTAACTTGCTCACAGCCACACAGTCAGGGCAAGGTAGAGCAAACCCAGGTCTAAACTCTAGCTACCATGTCACCTTCACTGAAGTTTAAAATAAGATGAATTGGTAATCCCCTAGAAAAGGCAGGTTTCTTGGCAACCCACTTGGGTCACCTTCTGTCCCTCTCTCAGATAGAAGCTTTCTTTCCTCCAGTAAATAAATTCTGTTCGTAAAAAGAAAAAAAAAGGGTGAATTAGTAGCAAAGAGTAATTGTTTTTAACTTTAGAATATAGTTATTTAAGGGAAGAAATTAGCCTCTTTGTATTACCAGAAGTTAACAGCATTCAAATACTGAACATTATACACACACACACACACACACACACACACACACACATTTATATATTCATTAAATAAGGCTAATGGTCCTTTCAACAACCTAACAAATACATGTCATCCTCAGCATTACTTCAATCCTATTACATTCTGCAACTCAATGTATCATAACTGCAACCCTCAGGTAGACAAAACTCATGGTAATTATCAGATTAGATTATGGCTAGTGATAATTCTGAGTTAAGCAGGCAAACAGCAAAAACACTTTTAGCAGGGCCTGACTTGCATGCCTGCATGTCTGGTAAAAATCAGACATCAGGGTAGGAAGTTAATTCCACCTAAATAAATACAAATCAAGTCATATTATTTACCTATTCAAGTCTTATTGTTTAACTGCCTCATCCATTCCTCAGAGCAAAGACAGGCAAAGAACAACAAAGAGTATGAGACAGAGGACTCATCCAAAGATTTCCTGACAGAGATGACTCTACACAGCTAGGATACAAGAACAGTAAATGACAAAAACAACTTATCAAAATGTTTAAACAAGAGCTCTCATCAACCTCATTTTATATCTGGCAAACACTACATACTCACTATTCAACTTAGGCCACTTCAATCTAATTGGCGGAAAGTTTGCTGCCATTGAAATTACCTATCATTTAAAGACAATCATAATTCTGTTAACAAACACTATGCTGATTATAACTAAGAAAAGTCAGCAAATAAGCTAAGCCAGAAATTGACTGAATTTGAAAACTGAAAATATATGCCCAGTACAAAAAGTACATCAAACTTACTCGTAAAGCAAAGAAGAGTCTTCTTAACCACAGAAATATTCAGTGAAACATAAATTTTTAAAAATGTAGTCAGGGTGTCAAGAATACAAAAAGAAAGACTCTGAAGAATATGCTTAGAAATAGGAACTGGAAGAGTTAATTTATTCCAATAACTCATCAAAGTCATATTAGAAGAAACAAAGGATCCCCTCCTTTGAATTAATCCAAGTTTGGTTTATACCTAGATGTCTTCCCCAAGCCCCTCATGCACTCAAAGATGGGGGCTTTTGGGTTTGACAGAATCATTAAGGTGCAGTGCACATCAGTGCATTCCTCCGCTGGTGAATTTATAGCTAAATGTGAGATTAGGAGGCAAAGCCTGATGGGAGGAGGGGAGTCACTGGGGGTGTGGCATGAAAAGGTCTGTCGCCATCCTCCTTCCTAATGTCTGTTTTGCCTGCCATGCCTTGAGCAGCTCTCCTCTGCCATGGACCCCTGCAAGGCCACCCAGACTTAGTTTAATAATCACACACTCTAGACCAGCCATCTCTAAAACGTCCCACCTACGACTACATGAGGCTTTAAGGGAACATTTAAACGCAAGCCAAAACATGTAGTAAATCATATTAATAGAGCTTAAAATTGAATAATTCTTACCAGAGAAGGCATCATGAGTACATTCCTCACTTATCATACCCTACTGTTTAGCAGTTTAGCCTACACCTAATCAACACAAAAATAGATCTTTAGTGCCCTTGGACAATCAGGATAAAACCAATCTTCTCTCTTTTTTCTTTTTATTGAGAAACATAGTAATGAGACAGTTTCAAAACTGATTAATAGGACAGTTTCAACAATTAATACACTGTACACTGTTATCTTCTTAGTGGTCATTCATAGCACAAGAAGCAGACAGGATATCCTGTCCAAACACTATTAGTACAAATCTTTCTACTCAGTGAATGAAGCAAGAGTAGCTGTATATCTATCCTGACTATGCTGTATATACAAATACAAAATGGACCTTCCCTTGTATCCCCTTTTTTTGTTTAGTTCTGTCAGAGATGGATATTCCATTGGCATCTAAATACTATAGGTGCATGAGCTCAGCAAAACTATCCAACACAGTCCAGCAGTCAACAATAGTAGTGGGTTATCCAAAGAAGTGACTGGAGCCTTTCATAGTTCAGCCTTTCATATTAATATGACTTTACTTTATATACTTCATTTTATACTTTTCTGCTGAATGGTTAAGGCCAAGGAAAAGACCTGTGTAACAAGAAATTTAACTTTTATATCTGATAAGGTCAGTGATGTCTCCTCAGGATTTATCCTGCAACCCCGTACTGCACTTTGTAGATCCTTTGCCAGTGTCAGCCTTGTGGATGAGTCACAGCCACTGCTTGACCAATTTGCTCTCTGTGAAAACCTGAGAAAATGTTTTCTCCCCATGTGACTCTTCTTAGGCATACTCTACATCATGATCACTTTCCTCTGTGGCCCCATAATCTCCTTGATCAGAAAACGTGGGACACAACTGAGTTACATTATGTTACAGTACAGGTTCTCCTACGTCCTGAGTCTTCACTGACCTTGAAAGGCTAGGGCCAAAATTTTGGCTGACTTTGCAGCCCTTCCTTTTCTCTAATTTTGTGTAACCAACCTTCTCTCAAAGTGATGTACTAAGAAGTCTGAATATAACACAAGTCCATATTTATCACCTCATATGATTTCCTTAACCACTAGAAAATAGTCAAATTACAGTGAAACTCAGAATTCTTGTTTAATAAGTAAAAGAATAAACCCTATCTCTCTTCCACAAAGCATGAAGACATCACCTGTACCTACCAATCTCTGCTGGTAGTTACACTGTGAAGAATGACACAAAATCATATGAATCAGAATCGAGCAGTTTACAAAAAAATAAAGAGAGCTAAAGCCAAGATCAAACTATATCTCTAATGTTGAAGCCAGCTGAAATCGAAGTTTATTGTGGTTTTGGTTTTATTATACTCAAAAGCATCTTATCTTAAAAGCTGGTATGGGATTACAAACCCTACTCATTTGTGGGTAGAAGTTAGGCATGATGCTCCATACTTGTAACTCCAACTCAGGACTGTTGTGAGTTCAAGGGCAGCTTGAAGTATATAGAAAGAGCTTGTCTCTCACACAAACACACAAACAAACACACACACACAGATGAAGTTGACATGCTATTTTACCAATAATAAAGAGTGGTGTGAATGAAAAGACACATAACATGAAAGACTGTCTAGTACACTATTCTGATGCCCAAGAATTTATTAATCTGTTCAGTAAGTACTGATGACCTAGCATTTACAAGGTCTGAGGGTAAAGTAAGAACCCATGCAGACCTGATGGTTTGAAAGAACTCCAAGACCTAATTTTACACGCAGATACACAGGCACAAACACAAGAATCGAAGTGCTAACTCTTAACCTGAACTAAAAGCCTGATGGCCCTGATCTTATTTTTTAAAAAAACTAAGGTTTTGAATTTTCAACCTAACTTTCATCATCATTTAATCCCATTTTCCTCAGGATTTCTAAAAGCAACACAAAATACCTGTGTTAGATGGGTCCAAAATTAATTGAAGAGAAGGCTTATACGTCTGGCTGGCTGGAACATCTCCAATGGAATAATATGCTATCTCACTGGAATGTTGACAATCAACAAGAGGACTGCTTTGCCCTTTCTCAGAATCTCTCAGGATCTCTTCCATGGCTTTTTCCAATTGTTCATCTCCATTAGAAACAATCTATAAATACAGTAAAACAATTCTGCTTTAATACTATCACATTTCTATGCAATTTATGAAAAATGGTGTATTCTTAAGAGTTAAAACAAGCCAGATGGGATAAAGTATGCCTGTAATCCCAGCACTTGAGAGGCTGAGGCAGGAAGATCACTGTAAGTTCAAAACCAGTCTGGGCTACAAAATGAGCTCAACATCAGAACTGCATAGCAAAACCTAATCTTAAAAAATAAATTCATTAGTTAATTAAATAAAAAACATGGCTAACCCAAACCTATGAGTTAAAAATAATCTAAATATTCACATATATAAGGGTCAGGGATTATAGCTCAACAGCATAATGCCTGCCTGAACTCACTTTGTGCACAGGCTGAGGCTTAAACTCCTAATAATCCTCCTGTCTCAGTCTTTGAGTCCTGGGATTATAGGTGTGCATCACCATGCCTGATCCATAAATTTAAATTAATTTAGCATAGTGTGATAGTGCACACCAATAATCCCAGCACTCGGGAGCCTGAGGCCATGAGTTCAAAACCACACTGAACAACATAGAGAGATGCTATATCCAAAAAACAAAATTTTTTTTCTTTAATTAAACAGCAACAAAATACAAGATTGGCTTAACTTTTCTTAAAGCAGGCATGGCACAAAGCCTCAATAAATAAATGGCTTAAATAAATAATGCTAAAACAAAGATAACTAAAATAAAGTCATTGATCATTTCAATAAAATAATAAGACTGTAGTCTCAATATAAAACAGGTATTTAATAATCTCATTCTTGCAATATCATTTTATTGCAGTATATGCAGTATCATTTTATTATACTGATATATTACTATCAGTTAATGTAACATGTTAATATCACATATTTAATATTAAGTAAAAGTTATACATCAAGAAAGCAGCACTTTTTGACTAATTTATCTATTCCTGTTTCTATAGGACAATTATATAGTTCTTGTGCACTTGGGTTTTCTTGCTTCTTTTTCTCTGAATTAGGAAAAACCACCCAAAAATGAAAAAAAAGATCATAGCCAAATGAAAACTCTTCTGCCAAAAATCTAAGATACATACTTTAAAAATATATAGACAAAAGTCAACTGTGAAATAACCTAACAAGAGTGTTACCAGATGATTAAAAATATAAAAATCATGATGGGGAAAAAAGTATCTGAAGTGAAAGAAAAATATAACTTTCGTGTAATTAATTTCTAAATCCTAGAAAAAAAAATCCACCAGATAAAATTATGCAAGATTTAACAATCAAGATCATCCTTTCTAGGGCTGGCCTGATAGCTCAGCGACCTAAAGCACCTGTTTAAGCAAAGCACAGTAGCAGGGGTTCACTTCCTGGCAAACCATGCTGGCCACAGGGCACTCTGAGACAGTGATTTAAGACTGGGCGTGGTGGCTGGCTTCTATAATCCCAGCACATGGGAGGCTGAAAACAGGAGAATCACTACCAGTCCAATCTATGTAGTGAGACCCTGTAGACTCTACCATAAACACAGAAAAAAAAAAAAAAAAAAAATTGTCCTTTCTTTCTTATTTTCCCTTCTACCTGTACCTTCTGAAATTCCAGGATAAAAAATATTGAAAAGCAAAAAACTAAAAATGTACTCAAACAAAATATCCAGCCTCTGGATATATCAAACATTGATTTTTATTTTCAAATTCAGTACTTAAGAAAACTCTTAAATCTTTATATATTTCCTAAGTTTCAAACAGTTTAAAAGAAAAAAATAAACATAGTGCTATATTAGAAAATAAAAAGATACCTTCAGTTGAGGTTTGTCATCATCTTTTGTAGAAGTATCATCTGCTTGCTGAGAAACCAAAACAAATCCTTCACTGTTCACTGCAGCCACAGAATCAGATGACCCACTAACCTTCTGTAATGAAGCTCTGACTTCCATTTCAGTTCTGTAAGCCTTGCTCTCCCACATCCACCTAGAAAAACTACAAGGATTAAAATAACAAAAAGTGGATTAAAATATAAACTAAGTAAAAACATGAACAAATGTAGTTTAGAAATGTTTCAGATGAAGAATTCTATTTGCTAGATGATGACTTCAAAATTAAGACGGGCTACCTCATTGGACTAGGCCACATCATGTAAATGTATTCTTTTTCACTCTTCAGCTTCCAGACTGAAAGAACCATACTGTTCCCAGAAAAGCACATAAATCAGCCAAATAGATTTACCTCTACCTAGCTCACTTATTTATCTTTAATACTGTTTTTTGCTCGAGTGATGAACTAATTAAACATTATACTAGAAAAACCTACAAATTCACACACAGGCACACATACACGCATATGTACGTATATTCCTGCATCCCCAAATACTTGGGAGACAAGGCAAGAGGGTCTCTGGGCAACATAACTAGACCCTGTCTCAAAAAGTTTAAAGGCAGCTCAGTGGACTAAAGCACCTGCTTAGGCAAGCTTAGACAAACTCAGGTACCATGGTTTGATGCCAGGCATCACATGTCATGCCAGCTTCCCCACCCCCAGGGCAGGCTGAGCTGGCCACAAAGTCCAGGCTTAGTGGCATAAACCTGTAATCCCAGCACTAGGGAGGTTGAAAATCAGGAGGATCACTATGAGTCCGAGCTGCATAGTGAGACACTGTAATATCCAAATACATTTTTTTTAAAGTTTTAAAACATTTTTTAAAAATCCAATAACTTTATCATATCTAAATGCTTTCAAAAACTTTATCTCCTTATGACCAAGTATACCTCTTAGTATATTTTCTGGTCACTGAAGTTGACTGACTAATTCATCACCCTAGAATGTCCTTTTTGTTTTCCATGTATTAACACTTAATCAGCACAAAATGGGGGAATACATTTCTCTACAGAAAAAAATGTTATAGTAATTATATGATTACTTTTCTCATAGTTGAAACAAAATACCTGACCCTCAAAGTTACAGGAGGAAAGGTTTATTTGGCTCACAGTTTGTACAGATCTCAGTTCACTGTTGGCTGGCTCCAAGGCAGGGTGGCACATGGCAGAGGAGCATCACAGAGGAACAAAAGTCCATGACACAGCAAGACAGGAGGAAGGCAAACAGTGATGAAGTAGCAAGCAACAAGCAAGCCTCGCATCCTCTCTGTGTCCCTTTCTATTCTATCCAGGCTATAGGGCTTTAGAATAAGTAGCACTCACACCCAGGGTGTGCCTTCCTATAGTTCACACTCAGAACTATTCCAAACCAATCAGTGAGCTAATTTAATAATCACACACCCTTGATCCCAGCACCACACTCTAAATGCAGCCATCTCTGAAAAAGCCCCATCTAGCACTGCATGAGGTTTTATGGGGACATCTGGATACAAGCATTAACAGGAATCAAATACAATTCTGTTACCCCATAGAAATTCAATATCCTTACCCTTTCTAAAGGTTCATATATTCTTAAACATAATTTTGGTTGAAGATAAACCCTATGGAACAGATACTGCACCCAGCCTTATGGTTACACAAGTAAGGCAGATGGGTAGAGCCTGCTGTACTAGAGCGCATAGTGGCAAGGAAAGAAACAAGTAGACTAAAAAAAAAAAAAAAAAAAAAAAAAAATTCAAATGACTCTAAAGGTCATAAAAAACATAAAGTAGGTTAATATGACAAAGAAATTGTGAGGATTAGAAGAATAACAACTTTTGTGTGTGTGTGTGGCAGAACCAGGGACTGAACTCAGGCCTTTGTGCTTGCCAGGCAAGGGCTCATTCTACTGAGCTAACTCCCTGACCCCAAAAGAAGAACTTCTTATTGGTGGCAGGAAAGCACTTTCTGAGAGGGAAACACATGAGCTAAAACTTGTTTTTTGTTGCTGTTTTTTTTTTTAAAAAAAAAAAAAAAAAGAGAGAGAGAGAAAGAAACTATATCTAGCTTGCAATCTGCAGAGACAAAATGTGCTAGAGGAGCAAGACAAACAGGTTCACTAAACACATAACCCTATAAACCACAGTAAGTCCATGCATAAAATCTCCCAGGAAAGGGGTGGGGTAGGGGGAGCTGTGTTTTCACTGCCATATATAAACAAGATTGCAATTCTCTGTTTTGCCAGTAGGTGACACTAAAAACAATGATCTTAGCCAAAACATTTTTCAACTTCAATTCACACTAAAACATACTTTTATTTGTACTAATAGTGTTTGGTCAGGCTATCATGTCTGCATCTTGTACTATGAATTACCACTATGAAGACAACAATATGCAATGTATTAATTATTGAAACTGTCCTATTAATCAGTTTTGAAACTGTCTCATTGCTATTTCTCAGGGAAGCACTTATTCCACTGAGCCATCTCCCTGGCCCTCATTGCTATTTCTCAATAAAATTAATTTAAAAAAAAATAAAATAAGGGGGCCAGGGAGATGGCTCAGTGGAATAAGCGCTTCCCTGGCAAGTGCAAGGGCCTGAGTTCAATCCCCGGTTCCGCAAAAAAATTAATTAATTAATTAATTAATTAAAATAAGGGGCCAGGGAGATGGCTCAGTAGAATAAGCATTCCCTGGCAAGCACAAGGGCCTGAGTTCAATCTCTGGTTCCATCAAAAAATAAAACATGCTTTCCAACTTTATTAAAAATCAAAATTCCCAAAGCTACCTTCATCATTTACTTGCTCTACATGACAATATCTTTCTTTCTTTCTTAAAAGTTGTCAAGGGGGCCAGGTAACTCAGCCTCAGCAGATATATGCCCCTGCTTCGGCAGACATAAGGGCCTCAATCCCAGTGCTGCAGGGCCAGCCCTGCCCCCAGGGTATGCTGAGATGGTGATTGAAACTAGGCATGGTGGTGAGCACCTGTAATCCCAGTGCTTGGGAGGCTGAAAACAGGAGGATCACTACAAATCCAATCTATGTAGTGAGACTCTGTAGATCCTGTACTAAATCCATTTTAAAAAAAAATTAAAAGCCTTCAATTCAAACATACTGATCTGTCTGAACTTTCAAGGTTTTTCTCACTCTGCATGTTATATGTGTACAGAAATGCACTATGTGTTAGTCACCCATGCATTTATTCCACTACTGCACTGTGCATCCTTGATTGTCAAGGTACCACACAACTCGGATGTCTTTTTACCAAAATCCTTCTCCAAGTCCTCAGTTCACAGCTCCTTCATATGATTTCTAAACGTTTGAAGTTCTTTTCCATTGCCATAACCTAAGCAATACCTCCCACTGTCATGAACTAAAATGCCAAATGTGTATATATATGTGCTAATAACCTCCTAAATTTTTATCCCAATTCAAATGTCTCCTTCAATTTACTTAAAATCCACTTCTCTAACAATTTCAAATAAAGTCTTAACGGTATCTAAAGTAAAAATTGACCAAATAGTATGTCTAATACTGCCTTTAAACTTCTCATTCATATTTCCCATTTCAGTAAATAATAGTCTTTCACTAAGTTACTCAAATAAAAACCTGGATATCATGTTTTATTCACCTTCACTTTTTTCTACTCTTGACATTAGCAAGTCATGGTTAGCACCACTTCAAAATAAACCCTGGGTTTATCCAATTCATATCATGCCCACTACTACCAGTCAATTCAATAACTTTTTCATCTACTATAAATGCCTCCTACTACCGATCTCCACCCCTCAATCCGTTCTTCACAGACCTCCCCCCAACATCTGGAGAAATAAATTAGATGGATCTAAAACTCCACACTATAATGTTTTCATTACAATTCAAATAAAATCCAAACTATTTGATGCAACTTACTATGGCCAATATAACTTTGCCCCTGCCACTTTCTTATTATAGCTCATTAACTGCAATAAGTTTTTCCCCATGTTAGGGTCTGAGGTCTAGTCTCTTAACCCTTATATTGTTGACAATTTCAGTTATCAGTCCAATTCAATTCATTAATTTATTACATACTAAATAAGTCAATATATCAGAAATCCTCCTACTGAGTTAAGCCTCTGTAATCTATTTCTTCCTAAAGCTGATATTCTAATGGAAGAGACAGAAAATACTGCCTAAATAAGCCCCATTCCTTAAACAGAAACACAGCTGAGATCTGTTTATATGAAGCAGGGTTACTAGTGCCCTAACATTCCGGTAGGTGCTTGATGTGCTGGATGCTAAGTGTAGAACAACATATTTTTAATAATTTCACCTCCAGGAAACTCACTGTATTCTCACAGTGAAAATCCAATTCTAACAGGTAAGAGGGAAAAAAAAAGACTATAGCAAGAACTTTATAACAAAGGCCTATTCTTTGGGAGAAAATTTTTGCTGAGGGAAAGAACTTTCTCCCACAGCAATCATCTCCAGCCTTAGCAGAAAAAGGAGATAGGTGAAAGGCAAAAGAGATCAAAGCTTCAAAAACATAGATTGTGGATACTTCAACCAGTTAAGGAAATAGGAGGCTGAGAGAACAAATCCTGCTGCACAAAAAAAAAAAAAAAAAAAAAAAAAAAAAAAAAAAAAAAAAAAAAAA
>PVKA01034746.1:0-12661 GCA_004027165.1 Ctenomys sociabilis | reverse complement strand
AAGACATAAAAACTCCAAGGAGGAGTACTCAGAGAAACCCAAAGACATTCACAGAACTGAAACCCCCTAGTAACTATAACTACAGCAATCACTAAACAGGATGCAACTTACAAGAATGATGTTACTTCTCAACACCAAAAAGCTATTCAGTTTGTATTAACAACATGCACAGTTTTCATAAAACTTATGAAGTATTATATAAGGCTATTTTTTTAAAGGTCTGCAAAGACAAAGCAATTAAAATCAGATTTCTATAACACAGTTGTCAAAACTAGTAGGCAGGAATTTAAACAGTCAAAGTAACAGTAATTTATATGTTAAAGGTTCTAGTGGGAAAAATACAATGCATTAAAGAAAATGAGTACTATAAGCAGAGTGACAGAAACTGAAACAGTTAAAAGACATTTTAAAAAAGATAGTAACAGAAATGAACCCCTTATAAATTTTGAAAGAAAAAGAAATGAATGCCTTGCGTGGGCTCATCAGTAGACAACAGTGCTAAAGAGAGAATCTGTCACCTTAAGGATAAGTCAATAGAAAATCACTAACCTGAAAGAGAAGGTGGAGAAGCAACGAGTATGGGACAATTTCAAAAGTGTATCGCATACATAACTGGAGTTATACAAAGAGAAGAAATAAAGTGTACAAAAAAACAGTTTCATAATAGCAAAAATTTCCCCAAGGTAATGAAAGACACACATACCATAGGTGAAAGGAAACTCAGAAAATACCCCAAATGATGCATAAATACAGAGAGAGATGCACCTAGGCATATCATATTCAAGCTTCAGAGAATGAAAAACACCAGAACAGAACATCCAAGAACTATGGAAAATATTCAGAATGTGTACATGTAACTTGAACGGTAGTACAGAGAAAAAGAAATAGTTAAACTAACAACAGTCAAGATGTTTCCAAAATTCCTTATATGACACCAAAACACAGGGTCAGGAAACTTAGAAAATATCAAAAAAACAGTAAGTATGACAGAGAAAATGTATACAAACATGTCATATTTAAAGTGCACAAAATCACAAAGAAAAAAATCTTTAAAGACAGAGGAGAAAATACTCATAATAGAACACCACAAAGTAGTGAAATGCACTTTTTATCAGAAACTACATAAGTAGAAGAAAATGTGTAAACCCTTTATTAAACTGTTGAAAGGACCATATAGTGGGTGCAAATGGCACCAGTGAACCTGGCAGCAAGGCATCAGACTAGAGGTTTGGGGATTAAAGGCACAGGGGTTTCTTTGGTCAGATTGAAGATAACAGTGTGAAACAGAGGACCTAGTAGCCTAACTACCCACAGGCCTCCATGGAAAACGTTCTCAAGGGACAAGGCTTTGCCTTTTGGAGAAAACAGAAGATTCAGCAAATTACAAAAAATTGCTACGGAAGGAAAAGAAGACTAGAACCTCACAGAAATCCCAATTCACATATCAGTACCCAAATCACTTGAAACATCTCTATTTAGCTGAAGAGGAAAGACTCAAGAAACACCAACAACAACAAAAAAAAGTTGACCAGCCTTTATCAAAAGAAAAAGTTAACCACCCTTTGCCTGAAGAACAGTGTAGAATCGACAGTGCTTTCTGTGAAGATCAGGATTATCTGCCTCAGCCAGAAGAATACAGCAAAACTGTAAGTCCCATCCCTGGTCTTAAGGAACCGTAAAAGAAAACATCCAATCAAAAAGCCCAAGAACAGGGCTGGCCAGAGAGCTCAGCGGATTAAAGTGCCTGCTTAGACAGATGCAGGGGCTGGGGTTCAATTCCCTGTCTGTGGTCTGCCTGCCATGCCCCACCTCTAGTTCCCCTCATGCTGAGATATCAGTTGAGACTGGGTGTGGTGGTGTGGGCTTGTAATTTCAGCATTTAGGAGGCTGAAAAACAGGAAGGGCCACCATAAGTCAGACCTGAGACCCTGTAGAAACACATAAAAAAAAAGGCACAAGAAGAATATGAGCAGGTACAAGCTAAGCATGCTGCTAAGAAATAAAAATCTGAGAGGAGAAAACAGGAGAGACAAGTTCAAAAGCTCTACAAAAAGAAAAAAAAAAAAAGGAAACATTCAAAATATTGAGCAAATCCCTGTTTTGAAAATCTGTAACATATATATCATTATATGTTACCTTGTTTCTGTCTTTTTTTCTGTTTTTGCTGTTTTCACTCTTTAAAACAAAATTAAATTTAAAAAATATATTGAGCAAAAGTACTAAAAAGGATCAACTAAACTTAAATTTACAAATGGAATATCTTCCTTAAAAAGTACAAGAAAAGGGCCAGCCAAATAGTTCAGTGAATTAAAGTGCCTGCAAGCAGCACAGGGGCTGAGGGTTTGATCCCCAGGCCTGCTGTGGTGGCCCCGGGACATGATAAGATGGCAATGGAGACTGGGTGTGTAACCCCAGCTCTTGGGAGGCTATAAACAGGCAAATCACTGAGTCCGATCTAGTAGTGAGACCCCGAAGACCCTGTAGACAGTCCCTAAAAATACAGAAAAAATAATTAAGTAAATGAATTACGTACAAGAAAAAAGCTAAATCAGGCATTTTGTCCTTTACGGTAAAAATACTTGCTGAGTACTTAGTGGGTTCTTACAGTTAGGAAATGGACAGTCCCTCAAAATGAACCAAATTTGTCAACATAACATAAACTTCTCAACTATGTATAAATATTTTAATGTGTGTATTGATATAATACCGCTGGTTTTATTTTTACTTGCCTCTGGAGGAAGACTGGGTTGAAGAACCTAAAAAATCTATTCAGGAGACAGGCTCAAGCACATAATATTTTTGTCACATATCAAATTGATGTGGAATAAAAATTTTTAGAAAACAAAAAAATAAAATGTTGAAAGGAAAAAATAATCAATCCAGAATTCTAAATCCTCATATGAAACTGAAAGAGATAAAAAAAGACTCCCAAAGACAAGCAAAAGCCAAGGATATTAATTGCCAGCAGACCTGCCCTGAAAGAAATGTTAAAAGTACAGCTAATCCTTGAACAAACCAGATTAAGTTTGAAAACTAAGGGCCTATTAATATGTGGATTTTTTTTTTTTTTTTTTTGCAGGACCGGGGATTGAACTCAGGCCCTTGCACTTACCAAGCAAGCACTTATTCTACTGAGCTATCTCTCTGGCCCCTGTTTCCCTTTTTCTTTTTTGTTTTTAACAGGGTCTTTGAGGTCCAGGATTGCCTCAGAAAGCATGCTGGCCTCAAACTCGCGGCACTTCTGCCTCTGACTCCCAACTGCTGGGATTACAGGTGTGCACTACCAAGCATGGCTGGATTTTTTTTGACATTAGTAACAACTGGAAAAAAATCTGTACATGAATCATAAAACCCAGAAATAACCTCTTTAAAAAGGTAACAATATGGGCTCAATGTCTTTATAATAAACAAAATAATGATTTGTCTAGGTAAGGACAGATAACAGCATCAAACAGGAAGCTGGACCAAATAAATCTTAAAGTCATTTGTTCTTAACAATCTCGTTTTATGTAATATGAAGGATCCAGTCAGCTCCTGAACTACTTTCCAACTCATCAACTCAAAATATAATTTACTAAGTCTACTATTATGCAACAGTGTGCTACAGCAAAATACTAAATTCTCTATATGAATAGCAATCTATTATTTCAGATCAAAAGAAGCAGCAGTTGGAAAATTCTCACAGGTTTTCAAAATAATCAAGTTTACTGATTTGTGAATTCAAAACTAGTATATCAAATTTCACTCAGCATGTACAACAAAGTAGCACATAAAAACAAAATTACATTTAAAAGCATTTTGAAAGCTGTTTCATCAAAATACAAAATTCAGAATACAAATTCTTCCAAAGGAGTGAAAAAAAGCAATACTGGAAACTGTAATTTAGACATAGACATTTTCATTTTAAGGGCATCTCAATGGCATGTGAAATAAGAAAAAAAATCTCTCCAGTACTACTGGAAATCTGATATGTGCTATCTGTCTCTGCTCTAACCCCTTCCCCACTGCTCAGAATCCAAACAAGATCAATAAATATCTTGATTCAACTGATTCACTTAAAGACACATTTATACCCCACGTCTACAGCAATTCTACCAATTCTTAATAACTTTCAATTTTTATTTTTATTGCCACAGTAATTTTTGTTAAATGAACAATACCTAAGTGGACACCCCACATGGGTGCCTAAAACTGTAATTTTCACACACAAACTAGAAAGACCATAACAATATTCAACAACCTGTAACTGGAAGTTATTTTCTTCCCAAACTAACAAAACACATTTATGGAATAAAATTATAATGCACATGATCTAATTTCCTTCTTGCTCTTAGATTGTGTTATACCCATTCATTTTTAAGTAGCAATTGAACTAAAATAGCCTAAACATATGTGTGTCAAAACTAACTAGGTTGGGAGAACTATTAGGCATAAGAATTAGAATGAGTACAGTATATCTATTACAAAGGAGAAGTTGTGAGAAGAAAATAGACATAAATAATGTAGGATATTTGCCAACCAAAAGTTTTCTCTATTGTACAGAACTAAGCCAATCCAGTAAAAAAATTACTATGACTTCTATTTATCAAACAGTCTATCTACTGTTCTAGTTCCCAGGCAAAATCTACATCAGTATGTACAAAAGTAGTTATGTCTCTGGCCCTGAAAGAGAACAAAAGATCTTTATTAATTTATACCATTTTAATGGATACCTATTTTTACTTGTTCAGCAATAATCCCCAAACCTTTTTCTTAGGAATAAGCCTTGCCTCAAATCAAATCATGCAATTTCTAAAAAAAACTCAAAGGAAAAAAAAAAAAAAAACTCAAAGCCCAGGCCAAACAACTGTGAATTTTTTTTTTTCTGTATAAGAAGACTGCTATATGCTAAGCCAGGTAACCAAGTCTTGGGCTTTGTCTGAAGTCTTGACAAATCCACTTGTTTAATTCTATGACACACTCCTTCCAAAATAGTCTTACAAGCTAGTTTAGATTGGGTTTCTAATAAGGCCTAATATAATTTTATGGTAGAAAAAAGATATAGTTGAATAGGCTGCAGAAGGCAGTATAATGTCATATAATAATGCAGACCTCCTCACCTCAGCTAATGGCAACTCTGTGCTTCCAACTACCCTGAACAAAAACTTACTAGTCATGCCAGGCCTGTCTTTCTTTCTTTCCTTTGTCACATCCTCAAACATTCGTGTACACACACACAGGCTCTCTCCCTCCTTTCTCATATCCAACCACACATATATCCCTTCTATTAGCAGTCAGCAAATACCTTTGGCTCTACCTTCAAATTGTATCCAAAAAAAAATTTTTTTTTCCTTCTTACCACCTCTATAGCCATTCCCAGTCTTAGTCACCATCATCTCTTATTTTCAAACTCCCAAAACAGGCTGTTTACTTACTCCCACTGGTCTATTTCCAAAATAAGAAATCAGAATTATTCCTTTAATTCAGTTTCTATCACTTCTCTAGTTAAAAGTCCTCCAATATGTCCTCTATTTCACTTGGAATAAAAAATGACCTTCAATACATTGCATGCCCAGCATTATTCCAAGTACCCTTCCTCCCTACTGTGCCCGCCCCACTTAGCCTCAGCACTAAACCTATGTCCTACAATTCTCTTCCTTGTTCACTCAATTCCAGCTACAATGATCTCCTTGCTTTCCTTGAAACAAGGGTGGTAGTCTTGTTCTGCCTGTCCTATCACAATGAACATTTTCTCTCCTGTATCTGCTCAGCTGCCACTTAGTTCTTTATTTATTTCTCTGTTCAATTCTTATCCCCTTGAAAGATCTGTTCGGATCACCTCATTTAACACCCATTCAACTAGCATATTCAACTTGCTTTCATCCTGCTCTCCTCACTCTGCTTTCTCAGAATACTTACTTTGCAATATATAATCTACCATTGTGTCATACATACCACTTATTTTCTGTTGCTCCTACTAGAGAGTATAGGATTATTAAAGGCAAGGATTTTTTTTAACTCATTCATTTAATCTAGGAACCCAGAAAAATATCAAGCATACAGCAAATAGTTAAATATCTACTGCTAATAAGTGAATAAATATTCAAGATGAGAACTCCAGAAGCTACTCAGCATCTCACAGTCTCATCAGTAATGTGCCATTATTAAATTTTTATTTATTTAATCTGTATGTGATGCTGCAGAGCAAACCCAGGGCCTCTCACATTTTAAACTCTACTACTGCACTCTCTAGACCCAGCACTGTGACACTAAAGAAATGAAAGAAGAGCACTGATAAATTTCTTTAATTGGACAACTAACTCATACTGTTGAACTTCTAAAGACCTCTGATACAATAAAACATCAAAAGATAAGTTTTTTTGTTTTAAGAGACAGAGTCTCACTATGTAGTCAAGCTGCTCTTGAACTCACTATGCAGCTCAGACTGGCCTAAAACTCAAGACAATACTCCTGGCCTCAGAAGAGATTACTTTTAAAAGACAAAATAAATTAAAGTATCAGAGATTTATTTTCCAAATTCCCCACTGTTGCTAAAAAAAATGAAAACACTAATCAGTTAACAATTTTAAAAAATTATACTTCTGAGTATGAAGATGGTAGTACTATGGTATTAAGGAATCCCTGATCCCTGTCTTTCTGTATATATTTCAAATTTGCCAAAATAAAACAATGAAAAAAAAAAAAACCCACACACCAAAAAAAAAAAAACATTTATTCTCTTTGGCATCTAGCATACTATATTATACATAAAAAAATGATTACAGAATCACAACTAAAGAACAGTATCTAAAACTACCATAGCAGGTTAGAACAAAAACAATGACCAAAGTGAACACCTTTTCTAAGTCAAAAAAAAAAAGACATGAAAAACGGTGGCCTTGATGGTTGCTAAAACAAAGATAAGAAAACTGTCCAAACAAACACAGTGACCTCAAATTAGGAAGAGTGGAAGAGAAACAGGGCACACTGAGAAGACTTCATCTTTTCTCAAGGTAAAGGACATCACACTGTAATCTATAAAGGTCATTTATATCAAAGCAAAAGAAAACATAGCTAAAACTTTATGCACCAAATAACACTACAGCCACAATCACTAGAAATAAAAAGACCAAACTTTTTTTTCTTTTTGCAGTACTAGGGATTGAACTCAGGGCCTCAAGCCTCAACCCAGGGCCAAAGTACATTCTCAACCACTGAACCATAAAGTTGACTACAAAACAAATACAGCAGGGAAAAAAGAAGAATTTTCAGTTCCAAAACGATCAAATTAAAAAAAAAAAATTAAGGCATAGAAAATTTTACAAGTACTTAAGTACTACAGTAGCATAAACTAAGCATAACCAAATTTATATTCTTCAAAACATAATTTGTACCACTACTGGAAATAGCTTCAATAATCTTCTCAGCTGATTATTTACTTTGGTTAAAATGATATTACCCAGCCAGATGTGGTGGCACATGTGTGTAATCCCAGCACTCCAGAGCCTACTGAAGCATCGCTGTGTACTGAGGCCAGCCTATGCTACAAAATGAGTTGAAGCCTGAACTGCACAACAAATCACTGCTCAAAAAGACAAAAAAAAAGAAAGTATGTATGTCAAAACTTGATTTCTCTTTGAGTATATTTTATTAATGTAGATTTCTATTATTAATGGTGGCACAGCTATTGCTTTTAATTGGTTTTTGTGACACATCAATCTTATCTGTCTTTGTGACAATGACATTACCAGTTCATTTTCTCCTCTCTGAGTAGTGTTGGATATAAAGGCTAGACAAAAAGAAAACCCTCAAATAACAATGGAAGAAATATCATCAAAACAGATGTAAAAACTTCAATATAGAAACACAAAAATATGAAAAAATATGGCAATATAATTCCTCAAAATGTCCAGTTTGTCAACAACTAACTGCAAAGCTATCTAAGTGAATAAAATGCTAGACAAAAATTCAAAAGATTGATTTTTAAAAGACTAATAACTTTCCTAGAGGATACAAATGAATAGTTCATCCAATAAAGTAAGGAAGACAAACAGAATATTAAGAAGTAATTAAACAAAGAGAAATTCTGAAGAAGAACCAAATGGAAATTCTAGAAATGAAAAGCACAGTAAGTGAAACTAAACAAAATAAAAAACCCTGAACAATAGACATAATCATTTGTACTACTAGTTTCTCTTTCATTCACTGAAGAGAAAGTTTTATGCTATTCTGTTTCCTCTTTGTAAAAGAGAATCTTTTTTATCCAAGTCTTTCACTGACTAATCACTTTGAAGATGATGGATGTTGCATTAACTACTGTCCAATTCTTTGTTATGAAATTTTGAAAAACAAGCAGATTTCAGAGATTCAAAGATCAAACAGCCATAGCTAATAAAATATACTAATGATGTCAAGAGAACCAAATATGGGTATTATCATTCATAACATAGGCCAGTAACTTATATTTTATGTTTAATTATATTCTTAAACATACACATAATTTATCTATGAAATTTTCAAATCATTTGGTCTAATATTTTGAATATTAATACTCTAAAAAAACTAGGTCAATACCATCTACTTTTGTTGCTACTCAGAAATTGGGGGCTTTTCTACTTATATACTTGGTTCTACAATCTAATTCCAACTTTTATAATATAGACTATCTTTCCATTTATTAATTTAAGAGCCTTCTCAGACCTTCCCATAATTTGATTAGTTAAACCTGGTCATTTCCCTATGAACTAATTCTTTCTGCCTTGTCTCTGTTAATCTACAAAATTTCCTGGTAAAAGATAAAGGTATCTTCTACCATTATTCTGCTTACCAGCTAAAAAAATAACCACTAGGGCATAAAGCCAGCTGCCATGGTACAACAGTTATAAGACCAAGACTAGAGAGAGCAAAATATCTCAGCAGACTAAGCCAGCCTCACTCCCAGGCACGCTCAGCCAGCCACTGAGACTGGGCATGGTGGCGCACACCTATAATCCCATCACTGGGGAGGCTGAAAACAGGAGGATCACTACAAGTCTGAGCTGCATACTGATACCCTGTACCAAATACACATACACAAAAGAAAAAAAAAAGACCAAGGCTAAAGTGAAGGAGAAAAAAAGCAACAGAAATGTGGGGGGAAAAAAAGGAAGCAAATAATATTAATGAGCAGCTACTACATGATACTATCTATACAAATGTATGGCCACATATTATTAGCCCAATTTGTAAGGCCAACAAAGTAATTTTCTCCTATGGTCACACTACAAAGAAAAAGAAAAAGAATGTAATGTTCCAGGGTCTAAATGACCTGTTTGCTTTTTCTCAAACAAGTTACATAAATCCCCAGGCATAAACTAAAATATAGTGGGTATACACTAAGAAAAAGGTGATTGCTAAAGCTGATATGTAGTGATAGCTCTCTTCATTCACTCTACTTTTCCCAAATGTTGGGGTTTTTTGTTTTGTTTTTTTCAAGACAGGATCTCACTATGTAGCTCAAAGTAGCCTCACACTCTTCCTGACCAGACCTAACTGCTAGGACTGTAGACACATGCCACAATGCCCATTAATTTTCCAGAATTAACAGACAAGCAGCATGTGTTTGGTTTTCTTGTCCTAGGAGTAATTGAAATATTTCTACATATCCGTAAACAGTATGAGTAAAATACAAAATTCACATTAAGTCTTAAGATAAAAGAAAATTCAAGACATTTTCAAGGTGTTCTAAGGTATATCCCAAAGGCTTCTCCCTGTCTTACTAATTATTTGCTGACAATTTAAGAAGTTCTGTTTTTCAAAGAATGGGGAGGGGTAGTAAAAAAATAATTAACAATGTCTGAATTAACAAAACTGTAAATCTCCAACTCTCCAAAAAGAATTCAACCATTCTCTCTACAGTGCTTATGACACTGTATAATCTATATTCCCATTTTTAATCACATAATTATCCATACCTTATCAGTTGTAATTATTTCCCCTGGAGAACAACCATACTTCATTCATTCTTGAATTCTCAGCTCCCTGTAAGTATAAGAAATATATGCCACAAAACATTTGTTGATCATAAATGGATCAAAGGGGACTGGGGAGATGGCTCAGTGGAATAAGTGCTTCCCTGGCCAGCGCAAGGGCCTGAGTTCAATCCCTAGTTGCGCCAAAAAAAAAACAAACAAAAAAAAAAAAAAAACATGAATGGATCAAAGACCAAAATAATTTCTCACTAGTAAGATCATTCCAGTGCAGAGAACTTCAAACAATTTGGGTTACATTATACAACCCCAGCAAGTACAAAATCCAAATCTACTTTATAGCTAACAGAATTTGAAACTTATTTCCTTACCAATAGTAAAGAAACCACATTACACAGACTAAATGCCTACATACTTCTTTCTTTATATATAAAGTATGCCCTGCCATATCAGAGAATTTCTGGCCATGCAAAAATAGAACTGTAATTAAACGGAAAAACCCTTTAAAAATAATGCCTTCTAGTACATATTATTAAGGGCAACAGATTTTAAGACATAACATATCAGAATTGTAGTATATTAGTTTGCTTCAATTATGTATGTGCCAGTTCCAGTTCTGTATTTTTAAATCTATCTGGTTCTCTAGAGAGTAAAAGTCATATGATGTAGTAATAAGGAATATTTTAATTACTTTAGTAAAAGAATGTCATTATTAATTGCCTGTCACCTTCCTACTGTACCCTTAAAATTTCCCAAGATGATCAGATTTTTCAACATAGTATCAATGAAAAACAGATGAATGACTATTTTTAAAAGTTTTTAAAGTTTCTATTTATTTTAGTATAAAATTTACATGTTGTCTCCAGTACTACCATCTGAAAAACTCTTAACTGTCCCTAATTTTATTAAATGTAATGCAGATATTTCCATTTCAGATGTATTACAGAGAGCTGGGCGTGGTAGCATATGCCTGCAATCCCAGCACTGGGGAGCTGAGGCAGGAGGATTGTGGTGAGTTTGGCTGAGGCAGGAGGATTGTTGTGAGTTCGAGCTACAAAGTGAGCTTAAGGCAAGCCTGAACAGCATTGTGAGACCCTGTCTCAAAAAAAGACCAAAAAAAAAAAAAGATGTATTACAGGCTATTAGAGTGACTCTTTATTAATGTTCCCCAATATATGCAATTAATAAATACATGATATGCAATTAATTACTATATCTCAGCTTATTTTTAATACCAGACACTGACCTAAGCACAGGCTACTATCATATGACAAATCTAACATCCCCACCTTCAATGCTGTGAGGGAAAAAAAGCAAGCATTCAATAAATAAATACATAATTACCAAGTGTGGCAAATAAAATGGAAAATACCAGGGTAGTTTCAGTGGGGTTGGGAAAACTGGGGTTGCCTACTTTATTGTGGAATATTATCAAATTCTGTATTTAGAAAGCTAAGATTGTCCTCTGAGAACAGAACATTTGAAATGATGACCTGGAAAGGTCTGAGCCAGTCAAAATTTAAATGACTGTGTCAGGTCTCTGGAATAGCAGACAGACTCTAAAGCAAAGATCAGATTGAAAAGCCAGTATTACTTGATTACAGAAAACCAAAGAATAGATTTAAAAGAAACTGGTAGAAAACCAAAGAATAGATTTAAAAGAAACTGGTAAGCAGCAATATATTGTAGTTTTATACCACAGGTAAGAATTTAACATATTATATTCTAAACATACTGAAAAAGTAAAACATTGTAAGTGAAGCGTATGCTAGAAAGACCAAGATACAGAATGCCACAAGGCCTTGGACCAGCATCAAAGCTTAGAAAATAAAGTTACAGATTTCAAGTTAAAATATTTAAAATATATATGGTTTCATGATTCCCTAATATAAACAACTTTTCAATTAGCCCATCATTTACTATCACATTTTCCTTTTCTCTGTATGTGTTTATACCCAAGGTATAATTGAGCAGAAAATGCTCAAATATATAACAGGATACAAAGTACATAGATAATTGACAAATTGTAAAATCAGACACTGAACAGACTATCTTCTATAAACTAGCAGAAACAGTTATAAAACTTTCTAAAAGAAACAAATTCAGAATCATTCTTCAATGTGCATTAATTTCATGCACTCTCAGGGCAAGCTATATAATTTTTCCATCTTAAATGGTAGGTAGTGCTTATTTATTAAATAGTATCAGACATTAGCTTTTGAAGTCATCTAAAAGATTACAAGGTATTTTTAAGTTTCCTGATATTTCTCAGACACTATCATCAATGTGAGGTTGGCAGAAAGCACTGACAGTTTCCTCAGAGACTTCTACTATCACTGGAAAAACACTTTAATGGAGTCTATGAAGCCACAGAGAAAAAGAATAATTGCCTTTGACAGATAGTGAAGAAGAGGCTGAGCAGAGAAAGGCTCCATCAGAACAATACAACCTTGAATAAACTGTGGCCTTAGTTCTGACACTGCTTAGGTTTACCATCTTCTTTTTTTTTTTTCCTTTTATTTTTATTTTATTAAAATACAAATGTCAATCAGACAGTTTCAAGACATCTTAACCATACAGAGTCGATGAATTAATACATTGCAAACTGTTTTCATAACGTTTTGGTATTGTACAAGGTGCATACATGATATTATATTTACAGATATTATTTCAGCAGATATCTCTTATCAGTGAATTAAGAGTGTAGTTGCTTA
>PVKA01034745.1:0-23217 GCA_004027165.1 Ctenomys sociabilis | reverse complement strand
GAGGGGGGAAAGGGGGAAGAGGGGGAGAGACAGGGAAAGAGGGAGAGAGAGATAGAGGGGAGAGAGAGGGAGGGAGGGAGGGGAGAGGGGGAGAGAGAGAGAGCTGACAGGGTGCTGGTCCACCTGGGACTTGTCAGCGTGCACATAGAAAGGACCTGGCATAACTGGAAAGCCACTTCACCCTTGTGGTGTAACTCCCCAAGATAATCATGAAAAAAATACAAGATACTCCTCAAAATTGTCAAGGTCATCAAAAATAAAAAGCATTCCCAAAACTGTCACCGTCAGGGGAAGCTCAGGACACAGGGAATGTGGCATCCTACTAGATGGGAGTTTGGACAGAAGAAACCCAGGAAAACTCAGGAAGGAGCTTGGCCTCCAAGCATAGGTGAAAATTAAGATCTGAGCACAGCGTGGGTTTTAATTAAGAAGGTGTTGACAATGGTGTGTTAGTTATGAAAAGTGCTCCATGCTAATGTTTCTTTTACTCATGTAAGATTTCAATAATAGGAGAGTGGGTTTGGGACATAGGGAAATTCTCTGTGCTCTCTCTTGCAGGGTCTGTATATCTGGAATAAATGTTACTACACATGTTTTCTCTCTTTTGCAGGAAGGAGTACTGGGAATTGAACTGAGGACCTTGCACTTGCTGGGCAAGTGCTGTACCCCTGCCTGTACCCCTGGCTCTTTCTTTTTCTTTTTTTTCTTACACTCAGGAGTGAACCCGGGGCCTTCACACTAAGCTACATCCACAGACCTTTTTTGAGTTTTTATTGTGACATAGGATCTTGCTACATTGCCCAAGAGAGAAAGTTCAAATTTGTTTTTTTTTAATTTATTTATTTGTATTTTAACTTGAAGAGTGAAAAATAGAAGCAAAAACAAATAGAAAAAAAGGGGGAGGCCCAGGGAGATGGCTCAATGGAATAAGCGCTTCCCTGGCAAGCACAAAGGCATGAGTTCAATCCCCGGATCCACTGAAAAAAAAAAAAATCACACTTAAGAAGTAATTGGTTCAACAAAGAGAAAAAATGACAAACAGGATAACATACAACAATACATATGTTACAGATTTTCAAGACATGAATAGCTAATTTATATATATATATATATATATATATATATATATATATATACAAAATAAAACAATCCAACAGATCAGCAGTCCACAACAGAAGTGGGTTATCCACAGAGGTTGTTGACTTGAGCCATTCACAGCTCAGTATATTAATAGACTTTACTTTATATACCTCCATTTTTATACTTTTCTGCTGGATGGTTAAGACCAAGTTAAAGCAAGACCTATATAACAAGAAATATAACTTTTGTATCAGATAAGGTCAGTCAGGTGCCCTCAGGGTTTATCCTGTAACCCTGTGCCGCTCTTTGTAGATCCCTTGTCAGTGTCAGCCTTGTGGATGAGTCACGGCCATTACTTGACCAATTTGCTCTCTGTGGAAGCCTGGGAGAAAGTTTTCTCTCCATGTGACTCTCCTTAGGCACACTGTACATCATCGGTCATATTTCCTCTGTAGCCCCATAATTTCCTTGATCAGAAAATTTGGGACACTACTGAGTTACACGATGTTACAGAACAGGTTCTCCCATGTCCTGAGTCTTCACTGACCTTGAAAGGCTAGGGCCAAAATGTTGGCTGACCTTGCAGCCTTTCTTTTTCTCCAATTTTTGATCTGCAAACTTAGGTTGTCAACCCTCCAGAAGAGAAGCTGATTATTACCCTGCAACATATGCAGTTCGGTTTACCCACACTATTTGTCTAAGTATCAGACATCATAGGCTTTACATGGTGAGTTCAAATTTGTGATACTCCTGTCTCAGCTTCCCAGAGTGCTAGCTTTGAATAGTGTGTACAGAAAAGTTCTGGAACCTTTTTATTCTTGGGTGTGAAGGAGGTGGCTAAAGTTATAGCTTCGCTGTAAACAGAGGACAGGAATCAGGGACAGCAAGCCGCCTCCGAGTCAGACGGGGAAGGGCTTCAGTGAGTTGGATAAAAATAATGGGAAGGTTTCAGAGGCACCTTTAAAAAAAATCTTTAGAAAAATTCTTACTTATTTATGTATTTGATACAGAGTCTTGGTATGCAGCTCAGACTCCTAGGGATCCTCCTATCTCAGCTATAATCCCAGCACTGGGATTATAAGTGTGGACCACCACACCTGGTTTTGGTGGCCCACACAGTATGCCTGTGGTTCCAGGGCCAGCATGTAATGCTGTACTGGGGATTGAACCGGGGTCCTTGTGCTCGCCAGGCAGGCGCTTAGATCGCTGAGCTATCTCCCAGTCCCATATTTTTAATAATGCCTGCATTGAACACATGAGTAGTCAACCAGTGAATACTGCTGGGTGTGGGTGGTGGGGGTGAAGGAGAGGGAGGAGAAAACAGGAGAAGGAGGGAGGAGGAAGAGGAGGAAGAGGAAGAGGAGGAGGAAAGGAAGGAAAGTGGGGTTTCCCCATCTGGCCGCTCCCTGCTGGGGTGTTTACAGCACTACTCCACCATGCCAGCCTCTCACTTATTTCCTGATTCCAGAGGAACCTAAACTGGCATCTACTTCTTACCCAGCTGCTTCCTGCTGTGCCCATGCAGTTCCTAGTGTCGCAGGCAGCTGAGCTAGGTAAAAATATTCTAGGCAGGCAGGCAGGACCAGGCCCTCGAGGAGACAGTTTGGAAGACAAGGTGGCCTTACAACCTGGGGAGAGACAGACCCCTGCGTTGGGCCAACCACAAGACAAAAGAGTAAACAAATGCAACCACATCCCTGCCTAAAGATTGGGGTCAGGGTCATCCTCTAGATGACTCCCTCACCTCAAGGACTCCAGGAAGTCACATCTCAGCCCCCTGCAGGAAAAGCCCACGCTGGGTTCATGCCCACTCGCTAAGGGACTCTCTGCCCCATTCTGTTCTGGATTTAATCAATTTTACCTGAGTGATTACACTTATAATCGCATCGGTTGACCATAGTTTTTTTTTTTTTTTTTTTTTTTCCTGTGGTACTGGGGACTGAACTCAAGACCCTGCGCTTGCCAGGCAAGCACTTATTCTATCTCCCCAGCCCTTGACCATAGTTTTGTATCACCTCATGGCCACCTACGGGAGTGCCCATGTTATCCACCATAGGCCCATCTCACAGCAGGGTTTTACTCTATAAAGGTCCCTGGAAGACACAGCTTCTGGGACACCCCACTGCAGTCCTCCCCCACTCCCGTTCCTCTCTCACATAGGAGCTTTCTTTCCCCTAACAAATACGTTCTACTTCGAACCTCCTTTGTTCCTAAAATTCATTCTTCAGTTTTAGAGAACACAACCTCGGCCCAGGTACCATATTTCAGGTTGGGAGTTTCAACCCCCTGTATCACTATGGTCCCTCGGCGAGGGGACATTCCATTCTTTCTGACACACTGCTTCAAGCTCCCTGCCTCAGAGATGCAAGGAAGGAATGGAGAAACTTCCTTCTTGTTGCCAGGAGAAAGAATGGAGAGTTCTGTGAGATTCTGTTTTGTGGAGAGTTTTCACATGGAGGCAGGTTCCAGACAGCCTGGTAGAATGCGGAGTCCCCGGGTCAGGCGGCTCCTCTCTGCCTTCTCCAAGCTCAAGATCAGCGGGAGTGTTTGTATTTCCCCTCGAGTATCGGCATTATCTGCAAAGATTTCTAAGCACCTAGTGGCACAGCCCACCATCCCTGGGGACACAGGTGTCCCCAGATGAACTTCACCCTGACCACTCCTTGAGGATTATATTTTAGAGAAGGAAAATAGGTTCAGAAGCGTTAAACACCCAGCTACAAACAACAGCGTGATGGTTACTTTTATGCCAATTTGGCCAAGCCATCCATGGGCCCAGCTGTTTGGTTACACAAGAGTCCAGGTATTCCAACAAAGATATTTTTGTAAATATGATTAACAGTTACAGGCCAGGTGTGGTGGCTCAAACCTGTAATCCCAGCACTTGGAAGGCTGAGGCAGGAGGACCGTTGTGAGTCTGAGGCCAGCCTGGGCTACATAGTGAGTTCAAGGTCAGCCTGCACTACACACTGGGATCCTGTTTCAAACAAACAAACAAACAAACAAAAAAACCCAGTTCCAATCATTTGGTTTTAAGTAAAGTAGATTACTCACCTGTCACAGTTGGGCCCTGTCCAGTCAGGTGGGTGAGAAGAGCCAAACTGAGCCAGGCCTGGTGGCATACACCCATGATGCTAGCACACAGGAGGCTGAGACGAGAGGATCCAAGAGTTCAAAGGCCATCTTGTGCTATATAGTGAGTCAGCCAGCCGGGCTACATAGCAGGATGCTGTCTGAAAAATAATAAAATAGGACCTGAGAAGATGGCACAGTAGAATAAGCACTTCCCTGGCAAGCGCAAGGTCCTGAGTTCAATCCCTGGTTCTGACAAAAATTAAAACAAAAATTAAAAATAAATAAATAACAACCACCACCACAACAACCTAAAAGCAAAACTGAGGTCCTGATAGAAGGAATTTGGACATAAAATCATGACTGTCACATCCTGCCTGAGCATCCAGCCTGCCTGGCCTGCTCTGTGGATTTTGAATTGAAGACTATAACCTTACCTCCTATCAGAAGTGCCAGATTTCAGAGTTGCTAGTGCCCCACCATCTAGGAGCCAATTCCCTAAAACAAATACATTTTGATAGATGATAGGACTAGATTAGATTAGATTAGATTAGATTAGATTAGACTAGATTAGATTAGATTAGATTGACAGGGAAAGATCTACAGACTACAAATCCTGCTGGTTTTGTTTCTGTTGCCCATTTCTGAAGGTAGAGTCCTTGCTATAATTCTGTGTTCACTGTTCCCCAGGCCCTGCCCAAGAGGCTGAAGTCAAGAGGGGCGGGGTGCAGGCTGCAGCCTGCCTTCAAGGCAGGTGGACTGTGCTACCTGGTTCTGCTGCAGGAGGAAGGGGCCATCCCTGGCTCCTGAGCAGCCATCACAGCAGCACTGTGGGACAGAAAAATCTGGCCGCAGATAGGTGAGGAAGGGACAGTGCAGAGGGAGGAACCAGGGCGTGCAAACAGTGGGGTCGGCAGGGACAGTGAGGAGAGCAACGGGAGGCTTCCGAGGACTGGGGAAAGGAGAAGCAGAGTGGCCAAGGTGGAAGTGAAGCAGGCCATGGTGGAAGTGAAGCGAGAGCGGTAGAAATGCCACTGTGAGCTCTGCGAGGAAGGCCAGGCCATGGCAGGCCGGCTGCTGGAGCAGGAGGACAGCGGGCTGGACCTCGCCTTCTGAGCAGGTCACGGGTAGGAGAAAGCTTGGGCATGGTCATTGCTTTGTTGCTTTTCTCATCTTGCTGGGACAAAGAGACACAGCCAAGTTTAAGCAAGGAAAGGTTTATTCAGCTCACAGTGGAGAGGTTGCAGTCCTAGCAGCGGGCTGCAAGGCTGGCTGCCAATCGTGGCCGCGGAGAAGCAGCACAGGGAGAAGCAGAGGGGGCTGCCAGCAAGCCTCTCTTCACTCCTTACATTTGTATGCAGATTGCCTGCCTCAGGGCAGGTGTGTAGCACTCTCACCCCTAATCCCAGCACTGGGTCAAGAATTAATCACAAACTCTAAAAGCCACCCCATGACTGCATGAGGCTTTGGGGGGACAACTAGACACGAACTATACCAGTCAGGGAAGCCTGGTAGAGCGGCAGGGCCCATGGGGAAGGGGGGAGTCTGGGCAGGGAGAAGCGCAGAGGCTGACGGAGGGAGTAAGGCTGGGAAAGGTGCTCCTCCTGGAAGACAGATGGGCATGGAGGTGGAGAACCCGGATGGCACCGCACGGGCTGGCCGGGCAGGGCGGCTCTCAGATGGAGAATGGTCCAGGGAGCTGGGGAAAGCTGGCAAGCTGGAAGGAGGGCTGTGGAGAGGGGTGGGCATCTACGTGGGTCTGAGTCCTTTCTTACATTAATTTCTTTAGTGTTATCAACTTTTTTATTTACTTATTTTCACATAGGAGAAATGAGGGCCAGGCTCACAGGGCTGGCGAGAGAAACCAGCACGGAACGGTTACAGATGCCCCACGGCAAGGCCGCGAGAGGCTCCACTACCTGTGAGGAAGGGAGGGGACCGAGGGTGGCGGGAGCTGGGCAGGGCCCCACTGCCCTCCAGGAGAGCCCTAGGCTCAGCCACACTTCCGGCTTCCTCTGAAGCCACACACCCCCGCCCCCCTCTGTGGCATCCTGGAGAAAGTTCCCAGCATTGAGGCTTTCAGGAAAACAGAAGCAGCTGTCTCTCTGCAAGCTTCTTTTCTGGGGCTGTGTTGACACAGCTTGGCCAAGGTCTGGCGGCTCCTTTGTGCCTATCCTGGTGGGGGAGGGGGGACATCAGGGCAGTGACACAGGGACGAAGCACAGGACGGCCAGCTGGGCATGCGAGGTAACGCACACCTGTAACCCCAGCATTCTGGGAGGCAGAAGCAGGAGAACCGTAAATTTAAGCCCAATCTGGATACTTCAGTGACTCACTGAGACCCTGTCTCAAGATAAAAATAAAAGAGGGGTGGGGATGTACCTCAGTGTGTGAAGGCCCTGAGTTCAATCTCCAGCACTGAAAAGCAAAAATAAATAAATATAAAAACACTCCCCCCCCCACAATCCACATAATCTCTGTCAGGGCGAAAGAACAGTACAGTGATCAACACAGGGGTACCTGGTTCCTGTCCCTGCTCCAGCCCTAAATGTTTCCAGGACGAAACAGAGGGTACCCATCAGGGCAGTGGGCCAACGCTGCCAGCTTCACAGGCTGGACACGGAGGCCTCCACAAGCCCCTATAAAATTGCCTGGTTGGACCCCTTCCACCTGGACAGGGGCTCCAGGCCCAGGGCAGCCGGTGTCCAGGTACAAAGCCGCTCTGTGAGCAGGCAGAGAGGGCAGGGGCAGGCACGCACATAGGAGGGGACAGCCAGAGTCACGATGGCCCATCTAGAACGGGTTCTCTGCATGCTGAGACTTGAAGAACCCCGCTGTCCATGCGCGGGACACTTCCCTAATGTATCTGCTCAGCACTGGCCAACACAGTGGACTGCTAGCAGCACCCACGGGGGCGCAGGTCTTCCCTTCCCTTCCTGGCTTTCACCTTTACTTCAGATCCACCCAGGACTCACAGGCTCTCCTGCATAGACCTCATACTATCGATATTAATGCAGAGGCCTGCGTTCCACCCCAGACACACACACACACACACACACACCTCTGTGCATTACCATATTGCACATTTTTTAATACACTGACAACTCAGTAGAGAGATAACTTTCTTTGTAACCCTATGTGTTGTTTTTGTAGTTCTGGGGATAGAACTCAGGTCCTTGGTAGTGAGCTATAGCCTCAGCCTTTTCTTTTGAGACCAGGTCCCACTAAATTGCCCAGGCTGGACTCAAACTTGTGAGCCTCCTACTTTAGCTTCCCAGAGAGATGGAGTTATAGGTGTGCATCACCATACTATTTTATTTTACTTATTCTATTATTCTATTCTTTTTTTTATATTTTATGAAGGGGCTTATGGCACAAGGAAAGGTAAAGAGCCCCAGCAGAGAGGGGCTGATACCCAGGTGTGTTTTGGCGAAAAGAACCAGGACACAACTGTCCAGCTAGGGTCATCCCTGCTCAGGACCCCTCCTGGTGGCCTGACAGGGACTAACCATGACAACTCGCTGGGCCCTTGCTTCCCTCCAGTGAAAGGCGTTGGACCTCTCCTCCCCACAGTGAGAAGTCAGAATCCAGTGTAGTGGTGCACTCTGGAGGCTGAGGCAAGAGGATTTGAAGGCTGAGCCCAGCCTGGGTAACTGAGTGACACCTGTCTCCAAAAAAACTTCTTTAAAAGCATGATTAGAGAGCTGGAATACAGCCCAGGGCTGCGCCTCAGCTTCCTCCCTCAGGTCAGGTGGACTCAGGAAGGAGGACTGCTCTGGCCCCTGCAGGACAGGGGGAGCCCCCCACAGAACTGCTCCACCCCAGTGAGGCCAGAGGCCAGGGGGAGACAGGAGATTGCAGTGGTCACAGAGCTGCTAGAGCCTGAGAAGCACCCCGTTCCTGATGGACAGCAGGCTGGGGTCACTGGGCCACTTCCCCTTCAGAGCTGGCTTCTGCCTGTGCACACGGGCTGTTCCCGGCAGGGAAGGGACAGTGCCTCGCCTGTCTCCCTGCACGCTGCCTGCCGGGGAGAGGCCACCCCAGTTTACACCAGCAAGCTCCACCCTGGGACAAACTGCTGACACTGCTTTCTCCAGGACCCAGGTTCTGGTGGCCTTGACGGAGGACAACCCTTGTTCACAAAGGAGGGAAGGTGGGGCACAGTCCAGCTCAAGAACAGTTTCTGGCTGTGCCTCATTAAGACAATAGGGCCAGCATCAGCCACAGGGCAAAGCCAGACCCTACCTCAGACTCCACCAACGTGATCCCCCATGCCAGCACTTGCTATGGTGTGGCCCAGTGCCTGCTGGGGAAACCCAAAGCCGAAATGCCCTTCCTACTGGAGGGCACCTTCCCTTCCCCTTGGAGAGAGCATCCAGATCTGAGACAAGACCAAGGGAAGCGAAGGACTTCCCTCAGTGGAGCAGAGGAAGGGGTGAGGGAGAGAGGCCTGGGGCAGAGGGAAGTTTTGAAGTGACTGACAGGGTCTTGGGCCAACATTCATACATGAATGCATGTCCCAGCTCACAGCATAAGTGGCAGGTGGCCCAAGCACCCCCAAATACTGCCCAGAGGGAGGCTGGGGGCAGGGTTGCCCAGTTCCCTGGGGGATCCCTGGGGCACAGTCCTGTAGGGTCTAAGTGGAGAAGGGCAGAAGGCCTTCCAGGGAGAGGCAGCCCAGGCCTTGCATGGGGTGTGGGGAGAGGGGAGGAATGCGGGGAGCTGGGACCCATCTCTAGGGCTCAGGGTCTGTTTTGTTTTCCAGAACTTTATTTTCAGTGTTTAGGTTTGCAGAGAGTAAAAGGGCTCCCACGCGCCCTCCCATTTTCATTATTAACCTGCTGCCTTGGTGTGACCTAATGTTGGAACACTATAACTCAGGCCCACGGGTCACCTGGGGCTCACAATTAGTGCCACATGGCTCTTGGGATCTGAACAAAATGCAGGTGCCTCGCCACCACCACAACGGTGTATCACTGCAGTTTCATTGCCCTAAAAACGCTCAGTCTGAGTCTCAGTTTTAACATCTGTGAAGTGAACAGGCAGCACATCCGGCTGGTGCTGTATGCAGGAAGTGCGTTCTCCCGATACAGGAAGCAGCACTGAAACCAGCCCGATGCTCCCTCAAGATCAGTCATTGGGGCTTGGGTCAAGGTCAAGTCCTTTCTTTTTTCTTTTTTGGCGGAACTGGGGATTGAACTTAGGCCCTTGAGCTTGCCAAGCATGCGCTTATTCTACTGAACCATCTCCCTGGCCCCAGTTGAGTCTTTTCAAACACAGTATAAGGTCCAACTCCAGAGCCGACTCAGAATCCCTGCTGGGATGGAACCAGAATCAGAGTTTTAACAAGGTCCCCAGGTGCACAGGGAAGCTGGAGACTCGCCGTGCCCAGACTCCTTGCTGCTTGTGCCCGTGGGCATCCGCTGGGCTGAAAGGTCCTGGCATCATCTGGGTTACACACTCTGGAGTCCAGCCATCCCCAGAAAGCAAAGGAACAGACCTCTGCCACGAAGCTGAGAAGTGGTCCGCTTCTGCCTTCTGGGGTTCAGGCCCACAGGCCTGCTCAGCCTGCACCCAAAAGGCCTCACCCTCCTGAAGCAGCCACGGGGTCCACCGTGGCACAAGGGGGTGCTCCTCGAGAGACCACCTGTACTCAGTTGGCTGGTGTTTCCCCGGCATTCCTGTCCCCCTGCACCTTGGAACACGGCTTTATTTGGAAATGAAGTCTTCGCAGATGTGATTAAGTAGGGTTCAAGTAGAGATCACTCCAGATTTGGGTAAATCCAGTGACTACTGCTGTTACAATCAGACAGGACAGAGACAGGAACAAGGATGAACACACAGCAGAGGCTGGGGTGGCAAGAGCCAGCAGGAGCCAGAAGGAGGCAAGAAAGGACTCTCTTGCAGTCCCTTCTGGAGGGGCACGGTCAACATCTCAAGACTTCAGAACCATGAGAGCATAGGTATCTGTCTCAAGCCACCAGCAGAGTGTCACAGCAGCCCTAGAACACTGATCCGTTGCCATGGAGCCCTGACCTGCTCAGCCCACCCCTCGCGGACCTAACACAGCCCAGCCCCACCCCAGCATCTTCCAATTCCACAGCTGCCCAGCCCAGGGCAGGTGCTTTGTCCTCTGCTTGGCATGCTCTTCCCAGAAGAGCTGAGGATTTACTGTTGACAAATATGGTTGGGGGGCAGTGTCTGCAGGCGGGGCCGGGTCTGGCTGGCAGTCACTGCAGCTTCATGCCACTCTGGCGCTTTGAATCCTTGCGGGCTATGGGGCTGAAGTTGACAATTTCCTTGTAGATGTGCTCTGTGGAAGGCAGGTGCTTCAAGGAGGGGCAGGGCCCAGGCCCAGCAGGGTGGCCACATCCTTGCAGTAGCGGGCAGCAGGAAACCTCTCCGGGAGATGAACCCAGCACAGAGCACCAGCTCAGAGATGAGCGACAGGAGTTTCCCAGCAGCCAGGCAAGGCGGGTGAGGCCATCAGCAGCAAAGAAGGAAGGAAGCAAAAGAGAGAGAGAGGCTGCAGGCAGAGGCCCAGCTCTTACGCTTCCACTCGTCCACAGTGAGCTTCTCATGTTCCAGGGAGTCACTGAAGGGCTGCTCTGCCTCTGTCTCCTCCTCAGGGTCCCGAAAGGGCTCGAAGAAGGGGTGAGCCAGAGCCTGGGTGGCGGTCAGGCGCTTGTCCACATCCAGCTCCAGGATCTTCTCCAGCAGGTCCGTGGCTGCGGTGACACAGCCGTGAGCCCCTCAGCCTGGGCCCAGGCCTCCGCCCCCCAGGCCCAGGGAGCAGCCAGACTCACCCTGGGGGCTAGCACGTGGGAAGAGCTGCGTGAAGTCCTTCTTGGGGCTTTGGGGCAGGGACTGGATATAGGCTTTGGCCTGGAGAAAAGCACAGGACAGAGGGCCAGGTTTGTGGGTGGGAGGCTGACAGCTCAGGTCTCAGGCCGCAGCAGGATGAAGGCTGCGGGAGCTGGGCGAACCCCAAGAACCCACAGCCCAGTGAGCCAAGCCCACAGCCCAGGCCAGGTGGGGCCCGTAGCCACCCACCGCTTTGTCCTTCAGCTTCTGCACAAAGTCCGCACCCGGGACTCCAGTCACTTTGAGGATCTGGGTCAGCTGGTCCAGGTCTCAGCAGCTGGTTAAGGTGCAGCCTCACTGTCCCCTTCCTGCAGCCCCAACATCATGCCCCAACCCCCGTAGCCCCTGCCCAGCCCCCAGACCATTGCCCAGCTCTGCTCTCGAGTGAAGGCTTAGGCTGCAGATCCAGTGCCCCAGAGGGCATCAGGCCAGGCCAGGAAGGAAGGGCAACGTCCCAGCCCGTCCATGCAGCCACCCTGACCGCTCCTGTCTTCTCTCCAGAGTGCTGACCCTTGCGCTGAGAGCTGGGCAGGTCCCATGCCTCCCACCGAACACCTGCACAGCCCCCGTATACTCGCTCCAGTGTGCGAGGGGCCAAAGTCAGGGGACATATTAGGCACTCATTTTGTATTTTTTCTTCCTGTACTGGGGATTGAACCCAGGGTCTTCACAATGAGTTGCATCCCTAGGCCTATTTATTTATTTAGAAACAGGGTCTTGCCAAGTTTCCCAGGCTGGCCTCAAACTTCAGATCCTCCTGCTTCAGCCTTCCTAGTGCTGGAACTACAGGTGTGTGCCACCACATCCAGCTCACAAGAGACCTTTCATTTTTTATTGTCTAGTAAAGGGGATCAACCCAGGGCCTAATGTACAGTAAGCAAGTCCTCTGTGGCTGAGTTATATCCCTGGATCATCTTGTCATGCAATGTTTACCTGTATTTTAAGATTACAAGAAAGTTGTATCAGTGTTGTACGAAGGGAAAGTATGTGAATAAAGTGTGTGGAAGGGAAGGGTCCCCAGTCGGAGCCTTCTGGCAAAGGATACAGTCTTTCCCTTTGAACAGAGTTTTTCCCGTCAGCATCTCTGCCATGATGCAGCCAACAGACCAGACATCCACTGCGGGGCAGCAGGGGGATTACTGGGCCGCCCAGCAGCTGAGCAGTTGCCCCGTCCCTCGGCGCGCGTAACCGGCTGTCACAGAGCGGCCGGCCCGGCCCTCCCTGGGCAGCCCTCACCTGTCTGATTGTAGTGCATCCAGCTGAGGATGACCTCAGGGGCCCGGTACCAGCGCGTCACCACGTAGCCCGTCATCTCGGGATCTGCACACCGTGCCAGCCCGAAGTCTAGGATCTACGGCTCAAGAGATGTAGGGAGATGGTGGTTGCTGAGGACGGGAGGCTCCGGAGCAGCTCTGAGGGGTTCTCAGCGGACCCCCACCCCAGTCCCACCTCACCCATGGGGGCTGCCCACGCTCGCTCACCTTCAGCTCACAGTCCTCATTCACAGCCAGGTTCCCGGGCTTCAGGTCCTGGGGAAGAGCACAGAGAGAAACGCTAGGCCAAGGGGCACAGGTGGGCCAAGTCCTAGATCCCAGGCCTCTCTCCAGGCCTCAGATTCCTCATATAAAATAAGGATTGGAGCCAAGTGTGGTGGTGCAACCTGTTATCCTAGCTACCTGGGAGATTGAGGCAGGAGGATCACAAGTTCAGGGCCAGTTGCTTGGGCAGTTTAGCAAGACCCTGTCTCAAGCAAAATTTTAGAAGGGCTGAGGATGTGGCTCAGCAGTATAGCACTTGTCTACCATGGATAAGGTCTCAGCTCCAGGGTGAGGGAAGGCCCAGCTAGGTATCACCTGGGGCCATCCCACCCTCCCCACATTCAACAGTGTTCAGATTCTTTGAGCCCGAGATGTGAGCTCGGGGCTCACTTGTCTCCAACAGCTCCACACCCACTCTCCCAGGACACAGCACTTCTCCCACACAGACCTTCCTGGGCCAAGGCTGAGTCTGAAAAATTCCACATTGTGCATTCCTGAGAGCTATCCCTTTCTGCCACCTTTTCTAACTCCTTGGCTGCCAGAGAAGCCCGGCTGTCCTGGCGGTCGGGGTCCCTGAGGACTGAAGCAAGACTCACCCTGTGGACGATGCCAGCGGAGTGGATGTACTGGGGGAGGAGAGAGAGGGTGGGAGGTGAATCTAGCATCCCGGTTCCCAAGTCTGGCACAGGTACAGCCTCCTCCTCCCTGCCCCTGTGCCCCTCCGGCCCCCCTCGATCTCTGGTGCCCCCTCTGAGCCCGGCACACCTTGAGACCCTTGAACATCTGATACACCAGATACTGGATCTTGTCCTCACTGAACTCCATGCCCATGATCTTCTGCAGGTCTGTCTGCATGAAGGGCATCACCAGGTAGCTGGAAAGCATGAGGCCTTTTTGGCATGTACCCTGGCCTCCTCCAGGCCCAGGTCCACACTGCGTGGTGCAGAACTAGGGCCTTGGAGAGGCCTCAGACAAGAACGTGGAGGAAAGCTCAGGTCAGTCTGTGGGCTCCCTGGGTGCCAGGCCTCCAGTAGGCAGAGCTGGGGTAAGCGCCAGCACTGGGGTGAGTACACAGGAAAGCCAAGAAGAATGGCACCCCTCTCCGAAGAGCTGCCTGCTCCCTGCCGTACTCAGCTCCCCACAGCCAAGTCAGCCCTGAACCCCAAGCAGCCCTAACTTCCCTGCAGTCCACTGTTGTCTCGAGGCCCATGGCTACTGCGCTGGCTCCTCCAATGAGCAGAATGTCTGCCCTTCCGAGAAAGAAGCAATAAACCCGCTCTCGGGAGTAGCGAGAGGACGGCAGCTGGACTGTTGCACCTGTTACAGGATTGCAAAACAGCTCAAGGGCAGCAACAAGAACTGTTACTCCAGATGGGAACAGCAAAATCCAACAGCAAAGCATAACGGATAGTAAAAGGAGGGCTTCTGAGAAAAGACCATATGGAGGGAGGCTCCCCAGGCCCGGCCCCTCCCTGAGCCTGGCCCCTGAACCAGGAGGTCAGACTATACAAGTCACCTTTCCTTTGCTCCCTTTTTTAAAAGGTTATTGTGAGGGGCCGAGGAGATGGCTCAGTGGAATAAGCGCTTCCCTGGCAAGCACAAGGGCCTGAGTTCAATCCCTGGTTCCGCAAAATAAAATAAAATGTTATTTTGTGAAAGGTCTTGTTAAGTTGCCCAGGCTGGCCTCAAACTCATGGCGATTCTCCTGCCTCAGCTTGCTGAGTGCTGGGATGACAGGTGTGCACCACCACACATGGCTATGAAAAGCTGGCTTCTGCTTCCTCCCTTCCTTGTGCCACCCAGCTTAGCTCTGGAAGGCCAGTGGCCTCTCCATATGCACCCCAGGTCTCCCTGTCTGACTCTCCGCAAGTCCACACTCCCTCATATCCTCTGCTGACTCCCTTTGACTAGAGCGTACAGCTGCCTATTCCCAGGCTTTGCTTAGCATCAATCCGCATGGCAGCCCTGTCTTCCTTCCTGGGACCCAGGTATATTTGTGACTGGGGATCTCATTCGTTCCGCAAAAGCAAAGTGCCCAACACAGAGCTCGTCATCTTTCCCCAGTTCCGCTCTTCCTCTCCCCCTCATACCAAGCAGGGCCTGGGCATCATCTGACCTCATCATGGCCCCCTCAAAACCTCCCTGGACTCCAGGTGACTATGGAACATCATAAACCAGTGTCGATCTCCACCAGTACCTTAATCTCTCAATACTGAACAAGCAGTCCCAGCCACGTGGGCACTGCACTGGCAAAGCCACTCATAGCCACTCCTTGCTGTGGTCCTGTGGGACTCTGCCAAACACCCCACCAGCTAGAGCAGACAAACTACCAATCTTTGATTCATGCAGAAAGAGCCCCAAGCTCCAAAGCCACACCTGGGCCATAGAGGGGACACAAGAGTGGGTACAAACCCCGAGGACTTGCAGGTACCCTGCTCTGCCATGGTAAAGCTGGTAAAGGTCCCTGACACCTCTTCTCACCTGCCCTTCTCTGCAGCTCCTCTGCAGTGTCAATTCCATAGCTCAAGGCACAGGGGCTGTGGGGGCAGAAGACAGATCCTCTGTCCCCTTCCCAAGCAACAAGTAAAAGCTACAAACATGCAGAAGCCAGTGCACTGACTCACAAGTCCTGGAAGTGGCGCAGGGAGGAGGCTGGGGTGAAGACATCCAGTAGCCCGATGACCTGGGGACAAAGCCACTGGTAAGGGCTAGGCAGGTACTGCCCTTTCCTCCCCATGGGCCCCAGACACATGCCTAGGACCAGCCATCCTTCCAGCCCACATCCTCTAGAAGGAAGCAGCCCCAGCTGCTCAGGAGCAGTAAGGGGGACAACACGGAAGAGGAGGGGCCCTGTTGTGAGGAATGACAGCACAGGAGTCCATCTGGGGTGGGGCGTACTCAAGGCTGGTGCTCAGGGCAAGCGGCACAAACCCATTTCTCAACTCAAAAGCCACAGGAGAGAAGAGGAGTCTGGAGCAATGGTGTACACCATAATCCCAGCTCCTTGGGAGAGTGAGACAGGAGGAGTGCAAATATGTAAGTCCAGTCCAGGGCAATTTAGTAAGTGTCTTAGAATAAAAGGTGCACGGGTGTAGCTCAGTAGTAGAGCTCTAGCCTGACATGTGTGAGGCCCTGGGTTCAACTCCAAGTACCACCAAAAGAGGAGAATGAAGAGGGTGAAGGGCCTCTCGGCCACACGTGTCCTTGTCTAGAGGGGTTTGCTAAAATAGGGTGGGGCTCAAAATTCGCACAATGCTTTGAAATCATTATCTGAAACATTCACTCTCCAATCCTGGGTTCCTGACTCCTGGGCCTGAGCTGGGTCATGGGGTGACAGTTGCAGGGTGATGTACTCAGGCCTAGAGCCAGGCTGCCTAGATTTAAAGCCCAGCTCTGCCCCTGATTAACTGACTGACTGACTGCATAATCTAACAGCCATCTGTGTCTCAGTTTCCCCAGCTGTGACACGCGGCTGCTGGTATTTATCTCATGACCCTGGGAGGATTCCACAAGTTAGGTGACACAGGGCGCTGATGACAGTGCCTGGCACACAGTGAGTGTGCACGGAGGATCTGTTGTCATGAGGGTCACTGGCACGTGGGGATGACACTGCCCAGGCTTTGGTCTCAGCTTGCCCCAGGCACTCTGAGACACAGAACAAATCCCAAAGTTCCTCTGTGCCTGTTTCCTCATAGCAACCAGGCAGTCTGTACCTCCCACAACTCAAGCTGCCAGAAATGCGATCTGTACCTTCCCTGGAAATGTTCAGGGCAGGTCCCAGCACCCCTCATTTTACTAATGAAGTAAGGGGGGGACAGGAAGTTCTCCCTTTTCCTGGTCCTGCCAAGAGCTCCTGGCACCCCAGAGCCCCAGACAGGCCTAGCCTGGGCCTCCTTTCCCTCCTCCTTCTCTGCCTCCAGAGAACGCTAGGGCAGCCACCCAGGGGCACCCACTCCCCGCGGCCAGGAGGCCCAGCCTACGTTCTCGTGCTGCATGTGCTTGAGCAGCCGCAGCTCGCGGTAGGCCCGCTTGGCGAAGATCTCGGACTGGAAGGGCCGGCTCAGCTTCTTGATGGCCACCTTCTCCCCTGACCGCTTGTCGATGGCAGAGCTGCAGGTGGACAGGCAGGTACCACTGCAGTCCCCACCCAAAGCTCTCAGGTTGCCCTCAACTTGGCCAGCAGGCCAGGCTGGGAGGAGCCGATGCCCACCAGGCCTGTGAGACCCGGAGTGGGGGAGCCAGGCAAGAAGCAGTGCAGGCACTGTCCTGGGGCGGCACTGTGATACCCAGGCGCCCAGAGCAGGCAGGATCTCGCTCTGCAACAGGGCAAGCTCCTTCCCGCTCTGGCGGCCTCAGTGCCTTCATCTGCAACCAGGGGGATCTGTATGGGGTCCCTCCTAGGGCTACAGCCTGGAGATCCAGTCCCGAGCCGGCCCCCAGACCCGCTTCCCAGGAGCCAGGGCTGAGCCAACAGCGCGCCCCGCGGCTCCTCTGCACCCCCCTTCCCGGTGCAGCCGCGCCTCCGCCCGCCCCTCGGCCCGCCGGGAAGGGCCCGGGAGCGCGAGCCGCGAGGTCCTCGCGTGGGGCTGTCAGGCCCGGGCCAGGGGAAGGCAGTGGGGCGCAGGAGGCGGGGCGCCGCGAGGGCCCCCGACGTCGCGCGGCTCACCACACGGCGCCGTAGGCCCCGCTGCCGATGTGCGTCGGGGACGCGTAGGTCTTCGGCAGCTCCCACGCCGTCTTGTTGACATCCTGCTTGTAGAAGCCCTTTTTCCGGATGAGGCTCATCCCGGGCACCCGAGTCCAGCGGCCCAGCGCGGAGGCTGCGGTACCTGCGCGCGGATGCCCAGCACCAGGGCGCCAGGGAACCGAGCGGGCCCCGCCCCTCCAGACCACGCCCACACCCGGGCCCGCCCGCGGGCAGGCCACGCCCCCGCGCTTCCGCCCAGCGCCCGGCCGCTGAGGGCCACCTGCGGCAGGTGCGCAGTGCGCAGGTGCAGCCGGGGGCGCTTCCGGCTCCCTCCATCCCAGTGGAAAGGCAGTATTTGAAGACTGGGGAATCCGATAATCCGAACCCCTTAACTAATCGGACTCCTAGGAGCTGCCCTGACCTCAGCTTCAGCAGTACACTTTGGTTCACCACCCATATTCTCCTTCCTCAATTATTTTGAAGCCAAACTCAGCCACCAAACCTGTTCATTCTTTTGTATATTTCTTTCTTTGCTTCTGAAAGATAAATAGTTTTTGCCTTCTGTGATGGCACACGCCTGTCATCCCAGCACTTGGGAGGCTGAGGCAGGAGGATTGCTACGAGTTTGAGGTCAGTCTGGGCTACATAAGACCTTGTCTAGAGTCTCCAGCGAGCAGGAGGCAGTCAACTGCAACGGCGGAGCAATGCCTAAATCAAAGGAACTTGTTTCTTCAAGCTCTTCAGGCAGCGATTCTGACAGTGAAGTTGACAAAAAGTTAAAGAGAAAAAAGCAAGTTGCTCCAGAAAAGCCTGTAAAGAAGCAGAAGACTGGTGAAACTTCAAGAGCTCTGTCTTCTTCTAAGCAGAGTAGCAGCAGCAGAGATGATAACATGTTTCAGATTGGGAAAATGAGATATGTCAGTGTTCGGGACTTTAAAGGGAAAGTTCTAATTGATATTAGAGAATATTGGATGGATCCAGAAGGTGAAATGAAACCAGGAAGAAAAGGTATTTCTTTAAATCCAGAGCAGTGGAGCCAGCTGAAGGAGCAGATTTCTGACACTGATGATGCAGTAAGAAAACTGTAGAATCTGAGCCACAAAAACCTGTACTGTTGTGGTTGTTTTACTCTGTCTTTTTACATTGGCTTTTGTTTTCTAAATGTTGTTTTCCAAGCTGTTGTATATTTGGATTGCAGAACAATTTGTAAGATGAATACTTTTTTTTAATGTGCATTATTAAAAATGTTCTGAGTGAAAAAAAAAAAGACCTTGTCTAAAAAATAAAAAGCCTCAATAAAAACATAGTTTTATTTGTTTTGTTTTATTGTCATTTTGAAACAGGGTCTCACTGTGCAGTTGAGGCTGGCCTTGAGCTCACTTTGTAGCACAGGCTGGTCTTGAACCCACAACAATCCTGCCTCGGCCTCCAGAGTCCTGGGATGATGTGTACACTACCATGCCAGCCCACAGGATCATACTCATTCTCTCTCTCCCTCCCTCCCCCATCTCTCTCTTCTGCAGTACTGGGGATCAAACACTTGGGACCTTGCACTTGCCAGGCAGGCACTTATGTCACAGAGCTATATCCCCAGCCCTAGCAGTATCATTCTTACACCTAAAATTAATAGTATTTTCTAAAACCCAATGTCTGTACAGGTACAAATTTCTGGTTTTAACACTTTTTGCTGGTTTCCTGATGCCATGTGAGGAAGTGACAAGGGCCATCTGCCGCTTGTGCCTAGTGACTTGTGAAGCTCCAAGGAAATTCTGCACTCATTTGTTTGTTTGTTCATTTATTTTGCTGGCCTAGCCTGCCCTGAGGACAGCATGTGGTGCAGGGGATCCAATCACGGTCCCCTGCTCCTGCCTAAGCTCCCCTAAGCAGGTGCTTTAGACTGCTGAGCTATCTTGCTGGCGAGATTCTGCTTTTAAGTTAAATCACAGGCAACCCCCTTAGGTTCCTCTCTCAGACAGAAGCTTTCTTTCCCCCAATAAATATATTCTGCCCTTAAAAAGTAATAAATTAAACCACCAAGGGTCCCAGGGGGCAAGGTGAGAGGCGTGAAATGGTCACGTTCAGGGTTCCCTGGCCTGGGGACGGGCTGTGGAAGGTGTGTGCTTTATTTGCAGTGGCAGTCAAGTGTCTGCTGGTTTTTACAGTTTTTGGTACTGGCGATTAAGCCCACATGTACTGCTGCTACTGCTATATCCCTTATTTTATGTTTTAACAATGACACAGAAAAACCTAAAATTGTGTTGATTTATTTATTTTGCCATGCTGGGACTTAAACACAAGGTCTCTGCACGGAGTTACATTCCTACTCGTGTGTGTGTGTGTGTGTGTGTGTGTGTGTGTGTGTGTGTGTGTGTGACACAGACTGCATTGCCAAGTTACCTAAGCTGCGCTTGAACTTGCCACCCTCCTGCCTCAGCCTCCCAGAGAGCTGAGATTGCAGGTGTGCCTGGCCATGCCCAGCTGAGAGGGCATTTTAACAAGTTCGCCAGTTGCCTGTAGCAAGCGGGGGTTGGGGGAACTGCACTAGGAAGCCTGCATCCCTACCCCATGCCATAGCCCCACCATACAGCCCTGCATCATCAGGTAGAACCGGGGACACCACTTACGGGGACACAAGATCCCATGACGTGCCCAGCAGGTATTGCTGGCAAGGCGTCTGTTGCCCTCATTCCACCTAGCAGGCCGCAGCCAGTTGGTAACATCTGGAGAGTGAATGGAGCAGAGAGCCCATGGGCCGTGGGAACATCGTATTTAATGACCCCTTGTGTTGCCATGTGGCTGTCACTTTCTAGTGTTTTATGGACACAGCTCAATTGAGGCAGAGGCCTCTGAGTCAGCAGAGTGGCCATCGCCTGACAAACAGGAGGCCAAGGTCCAGGAGGTCTCACACACCTGGTGAGGGGCGGCGCAGGGCAGAGCTGCTGCCCCTGGCTTGGAGCCCACCCTGTGGGGCCGCGCTGGGCAGCACCCTGAGAGGCGACTTGTGCTCAGTGTGAACATCCCCTGGCTCCATCAGAAAGACATGGCCGCTGGCCAGACCTGGGTGGTGGCTCAGACACACTGGACCCTGCCCTCCGAGCCAGCCCAGAGACTCTGCTGGAGAGAAGGAAGCAGTGACATGCTGCCCAGTGATCCTGACACTGCTATGTGGGACAGAGATGTCCCGGAGCCTCAGGGCTCTTTCCAGGCAGATGTTCCGGCAGGGACAGAGGCTGGGCCTGCGCCTGACACAGGCCAGGGCTTGGAAGCTCTGTGGGGTGGCAGAGGTGAGCGCAGCGGGTGACAAATGGCAGAGGCTGCCTCTGCCTGAGCAGGTGCCACCCTTCCAGGCGAGCTGGACAGGAAGTGAGTCAGGCCCGAGACTCAGCTGGCACAAACGCCATCTCAGCCCACCGGGCCTGTATTTACTCAGTGGCCTGGCAGCTGGGAGGGAAGCACTGTGGGGTCCAGCGAGAGACAGCACCGCCCTGGTGGGAGAGGAGGAGACACGGGAGGAGGCCACCCTGGAGCCCCGGCCTCGGCCGGGAGATTCTCCCTGAGCCCCAAGGTCCTCTCAGGGCCTCTCCTGACAGCCCCTGCTTCAATGTCTCTTTTGGTTTCTGCCCCATTCAAGAGGAGGTGGGGGGGTGGTAAAAGGTGGGTAGGGGTATGGAAAAGCAACCTGAGTCTGTCTGTCTGTCTGTCTGTCTCTCTCTCTCTTTCTTTCTCGTTTGTGGTACCAGGAATTAAACTCAGAACCTTGTGTTGCTAGTCAGGTGCTTATGCTGCTGCACTACATCCCTGGCTAAAACCCACTCTGAGCCGGGCGTGGTGGCGCAGGCCCATAATCCCAGCACTCGGGAGGCTGAGGCAGGAGGATTGTTGTGAGTTCGAGACCAGCCTGAGCTACAAAGTGAGCTTAAGGCCAGCCTGAACTGCATAATGAGACCCTGTCTCAAAAAGACAAAATAAATAAGTGAATTAATTAATTAAATAAAACCCACCCTGTCACGACCCTCCATGCGACCTCGGGCAAAGTCCTTGCCTTCCTCAGGTTAAAGGAGAAAAAGCCTGAGTTGAGCACTGGAAGGTGGAGGCCACATGCACCTTTAAAGCATCTTGGAGTGTGGTACTATGCCAAGCCCAGGGCCCCTGCTAGGTAGGGACCCCACACCTCTAGGAACAGAGGTGGAGTGAGGGTACAGAGGCCCAGAAGGAGCGCATCAGGAAGGACATGCCAGGTTGTGTCTGTCAGGTGTCTGGGGCGGCGTTTACAGAGGTCATTCATTCTCTGACCCAGTATCATAAAACATCTTGGCTGAGTGTGGTGGCGCATGCCAGCACTTGGGAGGCTGAGGCAGGAGATTTGCTTCAGCCTGAGGGGGTACAAAGTGAGTTCAGGTCCAGCATAAACTACACAGTGAGACTGTCTCAAAAAAAAACCTCTTGCCCCACAAAAGGCAAAGAAGCAGCTGTTAGGTTAGCCCTCTGATGGGGGCCTTCTGGGCATTTCTATCTTTTGGACACAATTCATGCTTCACATGGGCTCAGATGGAGTTATCTGGTTTTTGTCTTGACCCCTCCTGGTGGCCGGTGGCCTTGTGTGATGCCAATGTGCATGACACATCCGCGTCCACAGAAGCACAGGGGCTGTGCTGTGCCAGGCCACCTCGGAGCCACTCAGGCTGGCAAAGAGGCCCCAGCAGCTGTCCTATCTGTCCCCTACAAGGAGCACTCCAGTCCCAAGAGTGGCCTGAGGTCAAGGTGACCCCCATGGCCTGACTTCTGGCACCTGGGTCTGTACTGGATTTCCTGGTGTCCAGGGGATGTGGGAAGTGACTGTCACCTTCCTCCTCCGGCTGTGAGCCCCTACAGGGTGGAGACCTGCTCAGGATCTTGCAAATGGAAGAAAGGCCCCATGTAATGATGCAACCACAGCCAGACTCTGCTGCCCCAGGACGCAGTGCAGCGGCTCCCTGCCTGCCACCTCCGCCCCGGACCACAGGGCTGGCACGCACACCCTGCCACCACTGGCCCTGCCAGGGAAATCTTGACAGCATGGCTCCCATGGTACAGGACAAACGCCACCGAACTACTTGGGTTGCAAGAAGGCGGTGAACAGCAGAAGGGATTCTGCCTGTGGCGTTGCCCAGTGACTCGCTGTGCCACGCGACGCCGGACAGGGTGGCAGCCCGAGCTCAGCCTGTTTCTTTGCCTCTAAACTGGGAGTGGGTCACCGTACTGTGTCACTCACCCGTGATGCTGAAACAGTTGAAAAAGGCCTGGCTCAGTTCAGCATGCAGGTGGTGCCTGAGGGATGCCGTAACTGCTGGGTAGGGGGCCCTGCGCTGCTGGGCACACCGAGCCTTGGACCCAGCCCAGAGTTGGCCGCCCGTCCAGCCCCAAGGCACATCCAACTCCTTTCGGGAGCTTTTTGCCAAGCGCTCAGTTGATCCAAGGTTTCATTCATCTATTCATTCAGCATCTGCTTTCCATGGTCCACTGCAGGCCAGGGGCAGCTGGGCATCACAGAAAAGGAACAGGGAAAAACCCTGCCCCACCAGGCACAGTGGCACATGCCTGTAATCCCTGACCTCAGGAGGCTGAGGCAGGAAGATCACTGTGAGTCTGAGGTCAGGGTGGAACTGCATAGCAAGACCCCAGCTCAAAAAAGCAATCAATCAATCAATCAATCAGTTCATCAAAATCGCTGGGTGTGATGGCACATGCCTGTAATCCCAGCACTTGGGAGGCTGAGGCAGGAGGATTGTTGGGAGTTCGAGACCAGCCTGACCTACAAAGTGAGTTTATTTATTTATTTATTTATTTATTTGTCTTTTTGAGACAGGGTCTCACTATGCAGTTCAGGCAGGCCTTAAGCTCACTTTGTAGCTCAGGCTGGTCTTGAACTCACAACAATCCTCCTGTCTCAGCCTCCCAAGTGCTGGGATTACAGGCATGCGCCACCACGCCCGGCTT